>CAUYLG010069134.1:0-37443 GCA_963573385.1 Cacajao melanocephalus | reverse complement strand
ATCTTGGCTCACCACAACCTCTGCCTCCAGGGATCAACCGATTCTTCTGCCTCAGCCTTCCGAGTAGCTGGGATTACAGGCATGCACCACCACACCCGGCTAATTTTGTATTTTTAGGAGAGACGGGGTTTCTCCATGTTGGTCAAGCTGATCTCCAACTCCTGATCTCGTGATCCACCTGCCTACGCCCCCTAAAGTGCTGGAATTACAGGCATGAGCCACCGCACCTGGCCAAACTTCCTTTTTCTCCAGTTAATCTACCATTGGTTTATTTCAGCAGACCCAAACCTTCAAAGGGAAAGGGAAATTCCCCTTTGCCCTTACGTGAGCAAATTAATTATTTAGATTAATAACTGCTAGATATAAAATTGGCATATAGTTTATTTTTGTATTTCAGCACATGGGAGGACAAAATGACTTCCTTCCACCCTTTTAGGTGTATTTTGACTGGGCTACAAGTTAATTGGACATAAGACAGATTAATGAGAGAAGAACTATATTTAATTATGTATGTATACATAGGAGTCCCACAAAGATATAGGACTCAAAGAAGGGCCAGATGAACAAAGCTTATAAAGCATCTTAAGCTACAGAAAGAAACAAGTTTAGGGCTTCTGGAGGGTGGTGGTGCAAGTTAGGGGAGTGTGAGAGGAGGAAATATGTAGTAAATATATGGTAAACAAAGGTTGCCCTTGTTATGCAGATAAGAGTCTCTCAGGTGATAAAAATTGTCTTGGAGCATCTCTCTTCCTGATCAGAAACATCTTTACCAATGAAAATTTCTTTTATAGATCTAAGTTTCTTTTACAAAAGGGAAGCTTTTCAGAGCTAACTTCTGTGCGGGCAGTTTCTCTAAATAAATAGTCATCAATATGCTAGAGAGGAATATTTTGGAGTGGTGCCTTCTGAGCCCTACACCAGCAACAGGCAGAAACTGAAATGTTAAAATGATACAATTTGCAATACTATTAAAAATATTAAGTTCATAAGGAGAAAAACTAGGAAAAGATAAACAAGAACTTTATGGACAAAAGTAGAAAGCCATTCCTCCATCTTGCTCCAGTTTGTGGCTTGGATGGACTGGCTCCACCCTAGCTCCAGTAATGAGCTATACTCCTGGTTTGTGTCTCATTAGATGAGATGGGCACTTGACCCAGTCAGAGACATTTGCTAGGAATACTGGGAGATGGAGGCAGGACTTCATCTTGAGAGAATGTCAGGTGTGGAGTTGCTACTGCCATCTTAAGAATATATGAGGAACATCTGCCTGATAGTGGGACTATGATAAAGGAGAAAGAAACAGGAAAACACAGAGAAACCCACGTCTGTTTTCATCATCTGAGTTCTGATAAGCTGCTTACTAAGCCATAACAATTCGTTATTGCTTACGATAGTTTAACTGTACATTCAAGTTCTTAGGCCATCAGAAAAGATCAAGTACTCAGGGTAAGAGGTTTCAGTTGTGCTAAGTGGCCAAAAGAAGATTATAGTAAATTTTGGATTAGAAATCCATTTATTTATTTCCACATGGGTAGCCTTTATTTTAATTTTTTTTCTTTTTTTTTTTTTTTCTTTTTTTTTGGTAGAGGCAAGGTCTTGCTATATTGCCCAGGCTGGTCTTGAACTCCTGGGCTCAAGTGATCCTCCCACCTTGGTCTTGCAAAGTGCTGGGGTTACAGGCACGAGCTGCCATACCTGGCCATGGGTAGCATTTTAAAATAAAGTATTCAAAGTAGATCTCCTTGAGAAAGTTACTTTTAAGCAGACCGAGAGAGACACAGATGAAATTAGCTATGCACATTGGGGATGCAATGTGGCTAGGGTGGCCCTAAAGGTAGGGATATTCCTGGTGTCTTCAGGGAACAGCCAAGAGGCCAGGGAACTAGAGGAAACTGAGCGGGAAGGAGAAGAGTAAGGGATTCGTTCTGAAAAGCAAATGATTTGGGAATATGGATCATGTAAGAGTGCATGAGATTTTATAAGGATTTAGCTTTTACTCAAGGCAAAATGAAGAGCACTAAAAAATTTTGAGCAGACTTTCATGATCTGATTTATGTTTTAAAAGGACCCTCTAGCTGCTTGGGCTATCAGTGATGGAAGCAGGAAGGCCAATGAGAATGCTTTTCCAGTAATTCTAGTGAAAGGTGATGGTGGCTCAGAATGGTGGTAGCCACGAAAGCAATGAGAAGTGGTCAGATTCTGTGTGTGATTTGAAGGCAAAAACAGACTTCCCTGACAGGTTGGATGTGGGATGTGAGAGAAAGGAAGACTCTTCAAGAATTAGAGAAAATGGACTTACCTTCTCCTGAGATGAGGAATACTGAGGGAGGAACAATTTCAGGTGAAGAGTAGGAAAGATGATCAGTGTTTACTGAGGAATGCTAGATTTGACATACTTATTAGACATTTAAGAAGAAGTGTCAAATACGATGTTGCTATACAAGTATAGGGTTCAGGAGAGAGAGAGGTGAGTGAAGATTTGGGCGTTGTCAGAAAATTGATAAAATTAAAAGTGTAAAGGTAGAAGAAGTATGATATCTCTCCTCTCCACCATAAGGGTCTGACACTCCTATAGCAAAAGACAAGTTAATAAGAGAAAAGCATAATAGAACTTAAAGTTTTATGTGACTCAGAAGCCTTCAGAAATGAAGACCCGAAGATCCAGGGAAAACTGTCCATATTTATGCTCAGGTTCAATCTAGGATAGACAGCCATGTAGCAACATAATTGGACAAAAAGGGTATGATTTGATAGTAATAGACTGAGGGAGGAACCTAGCATGGACTGTCTGTTTAGATTTTTCTTGGCCTCCCTGAATAGCAATTCTCCTTCCCAGCTATAGGACAAGACCCCCTCTGGAATCAGTCTTGTGACCTACTATCAGATAAAGTAGGTCAGAAAATTTCTTTATGGCCAGCTCCTACACAGAACAGCAGAGGGAAAACTAGAGTAATATTTCTAGGTTTTATGACCGATTTAGGGGAGAGGGGAACAAGAGACAGGAAGCCAGGAGAAGGTCAGAGAGATGGTTCCGGAGGCTGCATTTGAGCCCTTCCAGTCTCCTTTATTTCAAAGCGTTCAGCATGCCAAAATGCCATACTTTGGAGTATAGTGTGCTGAAGCCCAGCAAAAGCCATGAGATTAGATATGATCATGAAGACAGTGCACGCGTCCATAGAAAAGAAAGAATAGTTAACCCCTGGGAATCTCCAACATCAAGAGGCTGGAGAGAAAGGGGAAGAACTAATGAAGAAGACTGAGAACATGAGTCCAGGGACATAGGAGAAGTAATCAGGAAAGGGTGGGATGCTTTAACTCAGCAGACATCTTTGACGAGACTGTTGCCTCGAGGGCACCAGGCCTGAGCTCACCAGACTTTTCCTCCTGTTTCTGTCACAAGAAGCTCATTCTCAGGTCAGCTTTATTAAGCTGCAGGGAGCAATCAACTCTGTCAAATGCTGCTGAGCATGGAAAGTTAACTCTGTCAGGGGAGAAATGTCTTATTCCAAGTGCAAAGGCTTCCCTCATGATGACAGTTGATGGGGTGGAAGAGTCTAGGGAATTCATTGAAAAGATATCCAAATTTCTGGGTCTAGAGAAAGACAATCTTGTCCAGGAGGTGAACAGGAAGAGGGTCCACATCTGAGTCACGTTTTCATCATGAAGGGAATAAGGAGAAGAGGAGTAGGGCATCTGTGTCTCACTGCCCTAACATACTGTCCTCCTCTTAACCACACCCCAGACCTCAGTACTTCTCGCATTTGTCTCCATCTCTCTTCGCTTCTCTAAGGACCCATCTGAGTAACTCACTTCACCACATCCTCCTTCCCTCTTACATATTCATCTCTCTCTCTCTCTCTCTCTCTTTGAGAAGGAGTCTCGCCCTCTCACCCAGGCTGGAGTGCACTGGCGCAATCTCGGCTCACTGCAACTTCCACCTCCCAGGTTCAAGCAATTCTCCTGTTTCAGCTTCCTGAGTAGCTGGGATTACAGGTGGCTGCCACCACGCCCAGCTAATTTTTATATTTTTAGTAGAGATGGGGTTTCACTACGCTGGCCAGGCTGGTCTCAAACTCCTGACCTCAAGTGATCCGTCTACCTCGGCATCCCAAAGTGCTGCAATTACAGGGGTGAGCCACCACACTTGGCCCCTCTCTCTTTTCCTTCTTCCCATTTCACTACTCTGGCCCAGCAGGATTTCTTGGAAGTTTATACAGATTACAGATACACTCACCTCATTCTTTAATTGAGATATAATTGACAAACAAAGCTCGTATATATTTAAGATATACAAGTCGATTTTTTGATATACAAAAGCATTGTGAGATAATATCACAATCAAGCTAATTAACGTATCTATCATCTCACATAGATACCATTTTCTTTTCTTTTTCATGGTGAGAAAACATGAGGTCTACCCTTTTAGTAGATTTCAAGTATGCAATACAGTATTGCTAACTATAGTCATCTTGCTAAACACTACATCTACATCTCCAGACTCTCCAGATGGTTTGAGGTCACCCATCTCAGTTTTGAATTGTACTAATAGAAAACACATAGTACTAATATAATTCTCAAAGCAAAAAGATGTGTTTTTGTTTTTGAGACTGAGTCTCTCTCTCTTGCCCAGGCTGGAGTGCAGTGGCGTGATCTCAGCTCATGCAACCTCCACACCCCGGGTTCAAGTGATTCTCATGCCTCAGCCTCCCAAGTAGCTGTGATTACAGGAACCCACCACCATGCCTGGCTAATTCTTGTATTTTTAGTAGAGCCAGGGTTTCACTATGTTGGCCAGGCTGGTCTCAAACTCCTGACCTCAAGTGATCTACCTACCTCTGCCTCCCAAAGTGTTAAGATTACAGGTGTGAGCCACCGTGCCCGGATGCAAAAAGATACTTTCTAATACTCAGTTCTATCATTAATTTTTTCAGTGTGCTTAACAGATCACTCTACCATTACTCTTCCTCAGCTGGAAAGTGAGGGGTTTGGTATAAATGTCTTTAGGAGTTCCTTCCAGCTCAGACTATTTAGAAATCTGATACTCTGGAGCATAGGTATGTATGTATGCGTGCGTGCGTGTGTGCGTGTGTAGGAAAAGATGTAAAGGAAATTTGGTTGACATTTGTGCATTGTTTGTGTAATTCTGATTTTCCTAAATCATTATTAATTTAGGCAGAAAGAAGCATAATTTTCTGAAATAAAATTTTATATACAGATTACATCATTATTTTTAAACTATGCAAAAAAAATGCTTGTAACCAATTTTATTGTAGACAAGATGTGAGGTCCTGACATTTAGAACTGTCATTTAATGGAGCAAGAGAAAACATTAGCACAAAGACTATGGGATAATTTCAAGCCCCTGAGATCTAGATGAGAGGACTGGTTAATAGCCTGGAAGATATCTCTCAGTCAACAAACAATAATGTAGTAGTTCCTCTTCTTGGCTATCTTCCTTCCCTTTGCCTACCTCTAGTCTAATACATGATCAAAGGGCCCAAAACTCCTTAGACCCAAGAGGAAGCTTTGTTTGACAGGTACTATCTAGCTGAGAAAATCTCAGCATCACTCGACATTTACATACATTGTAATTTTTCATTGAGGTTTGGAAAAAAAGAAGGAACCCAACACCACATGGGGGTAGCTATTTCATTCAAGGCACTTTTATTAAGACTTACAGCAGGACTGTCTTGTAGGCAACCTTCGCCTCTACTTTTTCAGAGACACCATAGACTTTCACCTGTGCTCAGAATGCAGGGTGTCCCACCATCAGACTTATTAGGTCTGTGTATTTGTGATATAAGAGATAAAGAATTTTAACATTTTCCTGGTAGAAGAGAGAAGATAAGTGCCTTGTTTGAGGTCACATGTTGGTGAATAGCAGAATTTGGAGTCAAACTCTAATCTTTTTTTTTTAAGTCCATTACTTTAGATGGACAACCAAGCTGCTCCTGTTAAGGGAAGGATGTGAGCCAAATAGGAGATTCAAATAGATGGAGTAAGGGATGATGCTCCATGAAGGAAAATATCCTGGTTTCAAAGGAAGAACATATCTTGACAGGGTAAGAGGCCAAGAATCCTTTTGAAGAAAAGGTACCATTTACTAAAAAATGTCAGTCATAGTGACTATTGTCGAGCAATAAATGAATTATTACAAATTGAGAAATTTAGGCAAGTAGGCTATTGATTTAGGCAAGCCCAACTCTTGATCTCAGGGTTTTCCAGATATCAAGCATCCCTGGACTATGGCCCTTGTACTATTAACTAATATTATCAGTTTTGCTAACTCTTGCATTTATACAACATGGCCCTAAGCAATAATATACATAACATTATGGACTAATGTGTTAATTATTCACCCCCATTAAAAGAAATGCATAACAAGGAACAATTTTAAATATTTATGTGTACTTTCTAATATCAGTCACTTCACTTTCCACCTGTTGTACATATTTCATAATTTTGTGTGCAGTTTCATCTAGAGCTGTAAATTAAACAATTCTACCTTGGAAAATATTTTTACAGAAAAATAAAGGATCCAAGGACAGTAGGAAAAAAAATGAAGCTGAAGGTCAAGGATTTGGCCAAATTCATCAAATTCTGTACAAAAAGAGACTAAATCATGCAGGTACTATATTTTTTATCATGAAAAGGTGCTCTAATTATTTGCTAAGGCAGTTCCTCAAATTTGCCACTAAATTGATGGAAAATATAATTTTTATGATGATCTATTTCCCTTTTTTCTGACTTCACAAGTAAATGCAAGATGTTAAAAGGTGATTTTTTTCTATTTCAGTTTGGGTAAGGGTTCCTGAGAAACAGAGGCCCTATCAAAATGACTTGCTGTCCACCTAAGCAGCACTCAGTCAAAAAAATATAAAACCCTGAGTTCTAGTTCCAGTGCCTTCACTTTGGGGAGTAAGGAAAAGAAGCAAGCATACTGCTTATTGTAAACACCACAGAGGGGATAACACAGTAACACATACTACACTAACACCTTGATGCATAAGATTGATCGTCCTTATCAAGATTTTTTTTCCTTTTGCAATGTTTTATGCTACATATTTCATTATTTCATACACACACACACACACACACTAATTACCACATTAAATTTCCCCTACAAACCAACGTATGTGTTGTTGTATTTTACAAATTATAAAACAGAGGCATAGAGAGGATGAATAACTGTCCAACTCTTTTTTTTAAGAGACAGAGTCTCGCCCTGTCTCCCAGGCTGGAGGGCAGTGCCACGATATCGACTCACTGCAGCCTCTGACTCCCGGATTCAAGCAATCCTCCTACCTCGCCTCCTGAGTAGCTGAGATTACAGGTGCATGCCACCATGCCTGGCTAATTTTTATGTTTTTGGTAGAGATGGGGTTTCACTATATTGGCCAGGTTTGTCTCACACTCCTCGCCTAAAGTAATCCCACTGCCTCAGCCTCCCAAAGTGCTGAGATTACAGGCATGAGTCACTGCGTCTGACCCTGGACAACTCTTATGGTAAGAGTCTCAAATAGAAAAAGTCAGAGCTGATATCTGGACAAGACTATAACAAATCTACACCCAACATCACTGTGACACAAAACTTATATAATAAATTCATTTACAGAAACACTAACCTATATAATAATTCATTTCCTGTGAGCCCTGAAATCTCAGCAAATGCATCTATGTGCTCAAAATGCAATGGTGATAAAGAGAGGTTGATTAATGGGTATAAATATAAGAAATGATATAAGAAATAAGGCCTAGTGTTTGATAGATCAGGAAGATGACTATAGTTAATGATAATCTACTGAACACTTCAAAATAGTTAGAAGACAATAATTTGAATTTTCTAACATAAAGAAAAGGTAATGGATATCCCAATTTTCCTGATGTGATCTTTACACATTATATGAATGTATTAAATGATCACATGTACCCTGAAAATATGTACCTCCATTATGTATCAATGAAAAGAAATAAGGCTGGGCCTGGTGGCTCATGCCTTGTAATCCTAGTACTTTGGGAGGGTAAGGCGTGCAGATCACCTGAGGTTAAGAGTTCGAAACCAACCTAGCCAACATGATAAAACCCTGTCTCTACTAAAAATACAAAAATTAGCTGGGCATGCCTGTAATCCCAGATACTCGGGAGGCTGAGGGAGGAGAATCGCTTGAACCCGGGAGGCAGACGTTACAGTGAGCCAAAATCTCAACACTGCATTCCAGCCTGGGTGACAGAGTGAGAGAGAGAGAGAGAGAGAGAGAGGAAAGAAAGAGAGAGAGAGAAAGAAAGAAAGAAAGAAAGAAAGAAAGAAAGAAAGAAGGAAAAGAAAGGAATGAAGGAAGTAAGAAAGAAAAGAAAGAAAGAAGGAAAGAAAAGGAAGGAAGGAAGGAAGGAAGGAAGGAAGGAAGGAAGGGAGAGAAAGGGAGGGAGGGAGAGAAAGGGAGGGAGGGAGAGAAAGGGAGGGAGGGAGGGAAGGAAGGAAGAGAAGAAAGAAAGATTTTTTAAATATGCAATGGGTCACGAATGCAATTTTCCAATTTTTTGGAAAACACACTTTATTTCATCCCTCCTAAGACATACCTCTCCATAATTCCATCTGAGCTCTATTTCCATTTCTTCCCTTTCCAGAGAGGGAAGGACTTGTTATAGTTAAGGAAAAAGAAGAAAGGCTTAATCTTTTCGTCTTTCATGCCAGAAACTTGATCAAAGGGGTCAGATCTACTTGTTCAATGGCTTTCAGAGGAGATATGCAGGACGCCCCACACAAGAAGGAAGGGTTAGGACTATCTTTCTGAGGTTCAAGAGACCAGGAATAGCTCAGTACACCAAATATCTTTAGAACTTAGGTAAGTTAAATATTACTCCATTTGTGCAATTTAATTAACCTGCACCATATTATTATGACAATCTTGTATTACTTTTAATGGCAAAAATCACAATTACTTTTGCACTAACCTAATAAATAGTGTGCATTGTCTTTCCCATAGATAGCCACTGCTGCATTAGGGAAATCTGTGTACAGGAAGGTATTGATGGTTTGGTACCTCCCTGTCAGCAGGTTAAGAGCAAATATTGGCTGGGTGCAGTGGCTCACACCTGTAATCCCAGCACTTTGGGAGGCCAAGGCGGGCAGATCGCCTGAGGTCAGGAGTTTGAGATCAGTCTGGCCAACATGGTGAAATTCTGTCTCTACTAAAAATACAAAAAATTAGCCAGGCATGGTGGCGCATGCCTGTAATCCCAGCTACTCAGAGGCTGAGGCAGGATAATCGCTTGAACCTGGGAGGCGGAGGTTGCAGTGAGCCGAGATTGCGCCACTCACTCTAGCCTGGGCAACAAGAGCAAAACTCTTGTCTCAAAAAAAAAAAAAAAAGCAATATTGCAAGGGTAACCTGGGACTGAAGAAATTGCAAGTATGGCCTCAACAGAGGTTTTTACCACAAATGCAAAGTCTTTTTCTGGGACAATATTTTACAATGTTCATCAGTTTCCAAAAAAAAAAAATGACTTAATACTAGGGCATAATTCTGACTATTCCTCTCAGTGGAAGTGTGGATCAGGTCTGAAAATGTGTCATTAAATTAGACTGCAAGACAAGTTATGCTAATAAAATAAATAACCTGGAAGAAGTGGCTTGTGTCTGTCAAAGACAAAATTATGCTGAAGTTACAGAGAATTTTGCTTAACGTTGGCTTATAATTTATTCCTGCTTCATAAAAAACGGTCTTCTCCCAAAGGTCACAAATATCAAAGTAGGTCATTTGTACTAGTTCTGCAGGCAAATGAAGTAGTTGGAAGTGTACACAGGAAATCTATACAAGGAACAATCATAAAAATCTTATGAGCATGTTCTGAATACAATTTTAGTGGCAAGGAGCAATGGCTCATGACTATAATCCCAGCACTTCGGGAGGCCAAGGGGGGTGGATCACCTGAGGTCAGGAGTTTGAGACCAGCCTGGCCAACATGGTGAAATTCCATGTCTACTAAAAATACAAAAATTAGCCAGGTGTTATGGTGGGAACCTGTAATCTCAGCTACTCGGGAGGCTGAGGCAGGAGAATCACTTGAACTTGAGAGACTTCTATACTTTCAGAAATACAGTGCTCTGTCCTTAAATGTTCATTTTGTAAATACAGAACCAGTTTCTTGTTAATATCACAAATGAAACTTACCAGGAAGATAAATGACAACCCCACAACACACTGTTTTGTAGAAAATACCATAGGCTGAAAAGAACACAGGAATAGCGAGTGCTAGGTTGGAATCTTTCATGACACCAAATGTTCATTTATTCTCTTCCAGATTTTACAACCTTCCTCCGTGTGTTTTTAGGTTGTGTAACTTTACACGAAGTGGAAGCAATAATCAGGGCAAGACTGAGGAAGTGGATCCAATGCAAGAGGAGTAAAGAAAAAATCCCTTAAATATGTGGAGCAGATTGTTTTAATTATCTACAGATTCTTCTGCCCCAAGAAATTAATAGCTCAAGTTTCCAGCAAAGAGTGGTGAATGAGATAGAGAGCATTTGTGAGAGAGAGCACCAAGGATATTACTAAAAATGAAAGGGAAGCTGGGTTCCTCCTGGGCTAACAGCCCTCTGTGGCTCTATTTGTTCTACCTACTATGCCTACCTTCATGTACTTTGTTCATTTAGTGGCCTGCCCCAAAGGACAGTTACAAAATCTGGTCATTCTGCAGGCAGTATATAGTTTTCATCCGGAGTCCAGATTCAACTGGTAAAACTCTGTTTTGCACAGGATGACTTGGAATTAGAGTCCTTATAGCAGAAAGAGCAACAGGGCTATCCTTGGGTATCTGTTGCTCAGCCAAGTCATCAAATAAAAAGGCTGATTGCACAGTAGACTATGCGCCAATCTGTGGGTTTCTGCATGGCCAAGAGTCAGACCCTCCCTCTTGGCTCTGCTGGCCCAACCCACCAAGAGCTGCTTTATTTAAACAGTTCCAAGTAGGGAAGACCAGCTGCCCCTGAACCCCAGAACAACCAGCTGGATCAGTTCTCGCAGGAGCCGCAGTGCAGAGACTAGGTAAGTCAACATCTCCAAAGCTGGGACAGGAGGGGCAGCGATTGCTCAGCAACTGAGGGAGAGGTGAGCTGAAGTTAGTGCTTAGGAGATGTGGCACACTTCGGGGACAAGAAGAAAAAGGAAATGGAACCCCCACGTGGCAGCAGAGGGGCCTGTGGGGTGAGACACCACAGCGTGTCATAACCAAGACCAGATCAGGGAGTAGTTACTTCTCTTCTTTTCTCACAGGAAACATGGTTCCAAAACTGTTCACTTCCCAAATTTGTCTGCTTCTTCTGTTGGGGCTTTTGGGTGTAGAGGGCTCACTCCATGCCAGACCCCAGAAGTTTTCCAGGGCTCAGTGGTTTAGCATCCAGCACATCCAAATGACACCCCTCCGCTGCACCTATGCAATGCAGGCAATTAACAAGTATGAACCTCGATGCAAAAACCAAAATACTTTTCTTCATACAACTTTTGCTGATGTAGTTAATGTCTGTGGTAACGCAAATATGACCTGCCCTCGTAATGCATCTCTCAACAACTGTCATCACAGTGGAGTCCAGGTGCCTTTAACCTACTGTAACCTCACAGGTCCACAGACTATTTCAAACTGCGTGTATACCTCGACTCAAGCAAACATGTTCTATGTAGTTGCATGTGACAACAGAGATCGACGGGACCCTCCACAGTATCCAGTGGTTCCAGTTCACCTGGATACCATCATCTAAGCTCCTGTATCAGCACTCATCATCACTCATCTGCCAAGCTCCTAAATCATAGCCAAGATCCCATCCCTCCATGTACCCTGGGTATCAGCATCTATCCTCATCAGTCTCCATACCTCTTCAAGTTTCCTGAGCTGAAGTGCCTTGTGAACCTTGCAATAAACTGCTTTGGAAATTCATCTGGAAATGTCTATGTGTCTACTTCAGCTGCTCTGCTGTCATTCACTGACAATCTACTCTAGAGATTTTTCCTTCCTCTAACCTGAGATTTGCAGGAAATAGAGAGATTTCAGGATAAGAGACTTTTTTCTGTCATGAAGCAGCACAGACTTATCCCTCTCCCTGCTTTAGGCTGAAAAGCTAAGGTATCAACTGACATCTACCAACTGTCCAAGACTCTTGCCTTGACCAAACTTTAGTCATCTCCTCTGAGCCTTCTCCACAACTAGGTCATTCATTCCTAGTCCTTTCTTATAGAGTCAGGTTTATATTTATATTTATATTTATTTTTACTTATTTACTTTTTGAAACAGAGTCTTGCTTTGTCACCCAGGTTGGAGTGCAGTGGTGAGATCTCGGCTCACTACAACCTCTGACTCCTGGGTTCAAGCTATTCTCCTGCCTCAGCCTCCCGAGTAGCTGGGATTATAGGCATGCACCACCACACCTGGCCAATTTTTGCAATTTAATAGAGACAGGGTTTTACCATATTGGCCAGGCTGGTCTCAAACTACTGACCTCAGGTGATCCGCCTGCCTCGGCCTCCCAAAGTGCTGGGATCACAGGCATGAGCCACCAGTGCCCGAACAAGAGTCGGGTTTAAAAGAAGTCCTCCTAACTTGGTTTATCATGAATCTCTCACCCTCAATATCTGACCAAATTCCTTAATTCCCCCATCATCCTCCATGTGATACCTGATTCCTGGCCTGCCTTCAAAAAAAAAAATATCCAATTGAGTCAACTTAGCATTGGTCCCCTGGCCTTGATATCTCCTCTACATAATTTTCCATCCACTGACCCCTCCCCCTACACCCACCTATAACTTGTGTATAGATCTCCATTTGTTTTAGTTGTATTCCAGAATGGAGCCCAATTTGATACTGAGGTCCCATTTGATGCTTTATGGTACAAGTCTGGTTTTTATAGGCATGATTTCTATCCCAAGAGATATAGAGGCTGCAGTGAATAAACTGAAAATGCAGATGTCTGATTATGATTTAGAATAACACATTTATATAGAATTGAACATTATGATAAACACAAAAAAAAGAAAGCAGAAAAAGTCAAGAATGTTATAAATATGGTAAAACCAAGATTTAAGAAAAGTTTAGCCTCAGAGATATTTCTTTTAAATGAGCGCATCAAATCTCCAGCTATTAGCAATTGTACTAGAGGTGGATCCAGCATTTGAGTCAAATGTGGAATGAAATAAATTGTTCAGACAGCAATATGGACAGATTGTAATACTGCCTGGAGGAGAGATGGGCATATTTCCCAAAACTTCCATGTCCTGGAGATGGGGAGCATCTGGTCACTTGGGAAGGGGAAGGGGAAGGAGGAGGATAGAGAATTGCAAGCACTCCTCATCAAGGTGAGTTGGCTCCTGCCCATTCTGCCCTCCATAGCTGTCCCCAGTGGTGAGTCAAAGGGTTCATTCAACACCTGTCAGTAAGGCACAGCCTCTAGAATTAGGGATTTGTAGACCCAGAGAGAGAAGAAATGGATAACGAGAGCCCTTGCCCTGGCCTCCATTACAGGGCTTCACTCAAGAATCCATGAGTAACAGGAAGGGGAAGCCCCTTCTTGCAAGTTGAAGACAGGTGCAGCATTCAAGGGATTGTTCTGGGGACTGAGTGGGTCTTTTTGGACGGCCTGACTCACAATACAACAGAGATACGATGCCATCAGATCTGCACCTTGGTCCTTCAGTCTGAGATTTCTGACTTCTATATTTCTGCTCCTCTTCCAGACCCTCAGAAATAGCAATTTCCATTCCTTAGATGACTCCATGTCAGTAATGCTTCCTCTCCATGCCAGTAATGGCACTAGAAAGCAGCTATATTTAAGTCTCTCCTCTGGAGAAGCTATTGAGATCTTGCTTCTCCAAGGAGGGGCTGAGAACTTAAAAGTTTGCACAGGGATACTGGGTTCGGGAAATCCCAGTGCCCAACAGAATCCACTGACTATAGGTAAAATAGGGCATGTCAGGAAGTGAGTCCACTGCTTCTCACAAGCTCAAAGTAGCAGAAGGAGAGGATGGGACACTGAAAGCTGGAGCCACGTTTCCTGTAAAGAAAGATGGAGTGGACCTTCCTCGCTTCAGATACCAGATCACAGATGTCTTCCCAGTCAGGGATGCCTCATCTCTAAAACCATGGGATAGAGGGATCACACCCTCTTCACCTTGTGTCCTCATCCCAAAGACATGATCCTTGGAGTCCACTTCTCTTCCTTGAACCTCCAATGTCTGATTTAATAAAATTCTCTTAATATCAAATCTTCAGGAAGTCTTGCAGGAGTAAATGCAGTTAATTGTTTTATAAGCAGGCAGGAAGGGTCTCCAGGGATTATAAGAATTTAACCAACTTGAGCAATCACCCTGTTTTACAGGCTTCCTGGTGGGAGTCAGCTCCTGGCATAACCCAGAAACTTACAGACAAACCACCAGGAAATTTCCTCATTACCATGCTAAAGTTTCCACCTGAGGAGGCTATAGCCTCATTATGATAACATGTGAACTATGTGCTGGCAGAATCATTCCCTGTGTCTGGACAACTGAGACTCCAGATTTAACAACTATCTATATACAAAAAGCACCTACATAGGAAACAAAAATCAAGTCAACTATCATAGTACCTAATTTTAACTTCATATCACTGAAAGAGGCACTGATGTGGTCAGGAAAACAAGTCTGAATCACTGAGGCCACCACTCCCCCATCTCCCAGCAGCCACCACATGGAGCTCAGAGAGAACCTGAGTGCATGGGGGAGGGAGAATGCAGCAATTGTGGAAATCTGCATTGAACTCAGTGCTGCCCTGTCACAGCCCACCCACAGAGGGAGCATTTAGACCAACCTTAGCCAAAAGGGAATTGCCTATCCCAGCAGTCAGAACCTGAGTTTGGGAAAGCCTTGCCACGGCAGGATAAAGTGCTTTGGGGTCCTAAACACATTTGAAAGGCAATCTCGGCCACAAGAACTACAACTACAAGGCAAATCCGGTGCTGTGCTGGGCTCAGAGCCAGTGGACTCGGACACCACTAGCGTGACACCTGTCAGGGCAGCTAAGGGAGTACTTGCCCAACCCCTTCCCCAAACCCAGGCAGCACAGCTCACAGCAATGGAAGGGACTCCTTCCTTCTGCTTGAGGAGAGGAAAGAGGAACTTGGACTTTGTCTTACATTGTAAACATCTGCTCAGCCATAGTAGGATAGGGCACCAATCAGAGTCATGAAGCTGCTATTTCAGGCCCTCACTTCTGAAGGACATTTCTAGACACACCATGCACCAGAAGAAAACCCACTGCCTAGAAGGAAAGGATCCAGTCCTGCCAGGATTCATCATCTGCTGACTGAAGAACCCTCAGGCCCTAAATAACCAGCAGCAATACTCAGTAGTATACTCCATTGGCCTTGGGTGAGACTCTGAGATATGCTGACTTCAGGTGAAACCCACCATATTCACAGCTGTGGTAGTCATGAAGAGAGAATCCTTCTATTTGAGAAAAGCAGAGGGAAAAGTAAAGGGGACTCCGTCTTGCAGCTTAGATACCAGCTCAGCTACAGTAGGGTAGAGCACCAAGCAGGCTCTTGGGATTCCCAATTCCAGATCTTGGCTCTTGGTTGGCATTTCTAGACCTGCCCTGAGTCAGAGGGGAGCCTACTGCCTTGGGTGAGTCTCAGGCCAGGCAGTGTACACCACAAGCTGACTGAAGAGCCCTTGGGCCTTAAGGGAATGTTGGTGGCAGCCTGGCAGTACTCCCTTTGAGCCTATGGTGGAGGTAGCCACAGGGAGAGGCTCCTCCGCCTGTGGAAAGGTAAGGAAAGAGTGGAAGGACTTGGCTTGAGTACAAGTCACCCACAGTACAACAAAATACCACATAAACTTCTCAGGTTTTTTGCATTGGTCCCTGGCTCTCAGATAGTACCTCTGGATATGCCTGGGCCTAGAGAAACTCATCACCCTGAAGGGAAGGACACAAGCCTGGCTGGTATTACCACCTGCTAATTGTAGATCTCTAGGGTCTTGGGTAAGCATAGGCAATAGCCAGGCAGTAGTTAAGTAGGGTAAGACCCAGCGCTGTGCTGGATTCAGGTCTTACCCAGCACTGTCCCAGTGGTGGTGACCACAGGGGTGCTTGTGTCACCCCACCACCAGCTCCAGACAGCTCAACACACAGAGAGAGACATCATTTGTCTGAGAGAAAGTAAGGAAAAGAAAACAAGAGTCTCTGCCTTGTAATCCAGAGAATTCTGAACAAATTTTGGAGTTTAAAATGCAATCAACATACTGAAGAATTCATGAGAATATCTTAATAGCAGAATTGATCAAGCAGAAGAAAAACTTAGTGAGACTGAAGATAGGTGAGTTGAAAATACACTGTCAGAGGACACAAAAGAAAAAAGAATAAAAAAGAATGAAGCACACCTACAAGATCTAGAACATAGCCTTCAAAAGGGAAATTTAAGAGTTCTTTATCTTAAAGAGGCGATAGAGAAAGAGATACCGGTAGAAAGTTTATTCAAAGGGATAATAACAGTGAACTTCCCAAAGCTATCAATACTTGAGAAAGAGGCCCATATTTGAGTACAAAAAGATTAGAGAACACCAAGCAGATTTAACTCAAAGAAGACTACATCAATGCATTTAATAATCAAATTCACGAAGACAAGGATAAAGAAAAGATCCTGAAAACAGCAGGAGAAAAGAAACAAATAATACACGATAGAGCTCCAATACATCTGGCAGCAGACTTTTCAGTGGAAGCCCTACAGGTCAGGAGAGGCAGGACATATTTAAAGTGCTGAGAAAAAAAATAAAACTTTAATGCTAGAATAATATATCCAGTGAAAATATCCTTCAAACATGATGGAAAAGTAAAGGCTTTCCCAGACAAACAAAAGCTGAGAAATTTTACCAACATCAAACCTTTCCTACAAGAAATGGTAAAGGGTATACTTCAATCAGAAAGAAAAATACATTAATAAGTAATAAATAGTCTCCTGAAAGTATAAAACTCACTGGCAATGGTAAGTACATAGAAAAACACAGAATATTATAACACTGTAATTGTGACATATAAATCACTATTATCTAAGTGAAAAGAAAAAACACAAACTGATCAAAAATAATTATGACAACTTTTCAGGACAGAGTACAATAAGACACAAATAGAAAAAAACAAAATGGCTAAAAGTGAGAGGATGAAGTTAAGTGTAGGTTTCTTATTAATTTTCTATTTGCTTGTTGACATTCCCACAGGGACATCTGCAGACCATCGTGAGATAAGGACATCATCTGCCTCTTTTTGCTTGTTTATTGGTCTGTTTGTTTAAGCAATCAGTGTTAAGTTGTCATCAGTTTAAAATAATGGGTTATAAGATACTATTTAGGGGCCTCATAATAACCTCAAATCAAAAAATATACAACAGATACTAAAAAACCGAAAGTAAGAAATTAAATCATACCACCAGAGAAAATCACCTTCACTGAAAGAAAGACAGGATGCAAAGAAAGAAGAAGAAGATCACAAAACAACCAGAAAACAAATAACAAAATGGCAGGAGTTAGTCCTTACCTATCAAGAACAACATTGAATGTGATGGACTATCCTCTCCAATCAAAAGATATAGAGTGGCTGAATAGATTTAAAAAATAAGACTCAACGATCTATTGCCTACAAGAAACACACTTCACCTATAAACACACACTGAGACTGAAAATAAAGGGATGGAAAAAGTTATTCCATGCCAATGGAAACCAAAAAAGAGCAGGAGTAGTTATATCAGACAAAATAGATGTCAAGACAAAATCTATTAGAACAGACAAAGAAGTCATTCTACAATGACAAAGGGGTCATTCAGCAAGATGATATAACAATTGCAAATATATATGCACCCAACACTAAAACACCCAGATATATAAAGAAAATATTATTCAAGGTAAAAAGAGAGATTGGCCCCAAATACAGTATAATAGCTGAAGACTTCAACACTCCAATTTCACCATTGGACAAATCTTCCAGACAGAAAATCAACAAAGAAACATTGGGTTAAATCTTCACTATAGACCAACAGGACCTAGTAGATATTTATAGAACACTTCATTCAATGGCTGCAGAATACACATTCTTCTCAGCACATGGATCATTCTCAAGGATAGACCATGTGTTAGGTCACACACAAAAAAAAAAGTCTTAAAACTTTCAAAAGCATTCAAACAATAACAAACATCTTATCTGACCACAATGGAATAAAACTGAAATTAATACCAAGAGGAGTTTTAGAAACTATAAAACTATACAAACACATGGAAATTAAACAATATGCTCCTGAGGTTGAGGGTGCAGTGAGCTATGATAGTGCACTGCACTCCAGCCTGGGTGATAGAGTGAGACTGTCTCCCCAAAAAATAAACTAAGAAATAAATAAACAAATAATGGGCAAAATATATGAATAGACATTTCTCAAAATAAGACATATAAGTGGCAAACAGGCATATGAAAAGGCGCTCCACATCACTGATCATCAGAGAAACACAAATCAAGTTAAAATGGCTTTAATCCAAAAGACATGCAATAAAGAATGCTGGCAAGGATGTGGAGAAAAGGGAACCCTAGTACACTGTTGGCAGAAATGTAAATTAGTACAACCACAATGAAGAACAGTTTGGAAGTCCCCCAAAAAACTAAAATTAGAGCTACCACACAATCCAGCAATCCCACTCCCAGGTATATACCCCCAAAAAAGAAAATCAGTAGATCAAAGAAATATCTGCACTCTGTTCACTGCAGCACTATCTGCTATAGCCAAGATTTGGAAGAACCTAAGGGTCCAGCAACAGATGAATGGATAAAGAAAATATGGTACATATACATAATAGAGTACTATTCAGCCATAGAAAAAGAATGAGACCCTGTCATTTGCAACAACATGGATAGAACTGGAGGCCATTATGTTAAGTGAAATAAGTTAGGTACAGAAAGACAACTGCATGTCCTTTTTTTTTTTTTTAATTGCATTTTATGTTTTGAGGTACATGTGAAGGACATGCAAGATTGCTGCATAGGTACACACATGGCAGTGTGATTTGCTGCCTTCCTACCCATCACCTATATCTGGCATTTCCCCCCACGCTCTCTCTCCCCAACTCCCCACCCCCTGCTGTCCCTCCCCTATTTCCCCCCGACAGACCCCAGTGTGTGATGCTCCCCTCCCTGTGTCCACGTGTTCTCATTGTTCAACACCCACCTATGAGTGAGAACATTCGTTGTTTGATTTTCTGTTCTTGTGTCAGCTTGCTGAGAATAATGGTTTCCAGGTTCATCCATGTCCCTACAAAGAACACAAACTCATCATTTTTGATGGCTGCATAATATTCCATGGTGTATATGTGCCACATTTTCCCTGAAACTGCATGTTCTTACTTCTTTGTGGGAGCTAAAAACAAAAACAGTTGAATTCATGGAGATAGAGAGTAGAAGAATGGTTACCAGAGGCTGGAAAGGGTAATGGGGTGATGCAGAGGAAAAAACGAAAGAAAGAATAAGACCTAGCATTTGTTAGCACAACAGAGTGAGTATAATGAATAATAATTTTATTGTTCATTTAAAAATAACTAAAAGAGTATAATTGGGTTGTTTGCAACACAAAGGATAAATGCTTGAGGGGATGAGTACCCCATTTATCCTGATATGATTATTACACATTGCATGCCTGTATCAAAATATCTAACGTACCCCATAAACATATATTCCTGCTATGCACACACAAAACTTAAAAATTAAAAAAAAAAAAAGAATCAAAGGAACTGGTTTGAACAGTCAAAAAGACAGTTGTTGCTGGCTTCTGTAGCCTAAGCTACTGCGGAAGCAGAGGCAGGATGATCACTTGAGCCCAGGAGATGTGGGCTATAAGTGTGCTTAATGGGAGTGTCCACATTAGGTTAAGCATCAATACAGTGACCTCCTAGCAGGAAGGGACCACCAGGTGACCTAAGGAGAGATGAACCAGCCCAAATCAGAAACAGAGCAGGTCAAATCTTGTGTGCTAATCAGTAGTAGGAACAGGCCTACGAATAGCCACTGCACTCCAGCCTGGACAAGATAGTGAGACTCCATCTCTAAAGATCCAAACCAAACAAAAAATACAGCTACTGTCAAACAATTTATAATAGATATACTGAAGGAGTAACCAAGATTCTAAAAAGATAATGGTGTTTTACAAAGAGCAGGAAAACGCCATCAGTACGCTGAGTCTATCACATAATTTCTCGCTATTCTCTGGGTTTGCTCACTCAACTTGCTTTGGCTCCAAATAGTATCAGCTGCACTGGCTACAGCAGGTGTAATCTAGGCTAGAGATTTCAAGAGAACCTCACTGTATGTCTAGTTGATCTACAGGGATGACCAGAACACTGGGGCCTCCATCTACTCTATCTTCACCATCCAGAGCCTGTGCTTAGGCTCTTCTGCAGCTATAACAGAATACATGAAACTTGTGATTTAAAAAGAAAAGAGGTTTGACTCAGGATGCTGGAGGCTTGTAAGTTCAAGAAGCACAGCACCAGCATTTTCTTGGCTTTTGGTGAGGGCCTCATGCTGCATCACAACATGGTAGATAAGTAAAAGGGGTAGCAAGCATGCTGGAAAAGGGATAAAACATAAGGCATAACCTGGCTTTATAATGACTCTTTCTGAGGGCAGGTGCAGTGGCTCATGTGTGTAATCCTAGCACTTTGGAAGCCCAGGAGTTTGAGATCAACCTGGTAACATGGTGAAACCCCACCTCTGCCCCCCAAAATACAAAAATTAGCCTGGTGTAGTGGCACATGCCTATAGTCCCAGCTACTTGAGAGGCTGAGGTGGGAAGAACACTTGAGTCCAGGAGGCAGAGGTTGCAGTGCGGGGAATAGCACCACTGCACTCCAGCATGGAGACAGAGTGAGACACTGTCTCAGAACAAACTAACTAAAACTCTTTTTCGTAGTAATTAATCCAGTACTGGGAAAACTAACTTAGTCTTCCAAAAATTCATTCATTCATTTATGAGGGTGGAGCCCCCATGACCCAAACTCTACTTAAAAGACCCACTACCTGTCTATACTATTACAATGGTAATTAAGTTTCAACATGAGTTTTAGCAGGAATAAACCATATCCAAACCATAGCAGCCTCTCCCTCCATGTGGTCTCTCCAGTAACAGAGCCCATCTTCCTTTACATGCTGCTCAAGGATCCAAGGCAGCTTGGCATAGTCCAGACAGCAGCAAGGACTATAGTTAGGGGTGTACATGGTCACTCTTTACTGAAGTCAAAGTAACTCCAAAATCTTTTGGTCCGAGTAAGTCACAAAGCCAGGCTAGGGTCATTGTAACAAGAGAATTACAGAAAGGGATGGATGATGGGAGGCATTAATGATGGGGGCCACTCTGTAATAATTTGCAACAGCTAAGTCAACTTCATGGATGTGCGAACAGTGAAGTCACATGAGGCTTCAGACTTAGAAAGAGCCCATGCTTGATTTCATGTTCCAATATCATCACTTGAAATTCCTAAAAATTTTTAAAGAAGAGAACCCACATTTTTATTTTGCACTGAGTCCAACCAATCGTTTAGCATGTCTGACCACGGATATGTTATTATGCATTACCCTACGTGCACTCCAGCCCTACATTACAGGTCCCTCTCAACACAGGCTCTATTCATGGTTCTCTTGGCAATGAAGAATGGATATAGCATACGGCAAGAATACTGACTCTGGCTCCAAGAATCTGGAGGTCAGCATGCATAAGTTCAACTCTTGTCACTAAAGACTCTACCCTCACTTTTTTGATCCCTGTCAGCAGGAGGTTGGGTTCCTACTGACAGATGCTCTGAACACCTGATGTTACAAATTATAACAGGGCTTACTCACCATACAGAAAATATGTTAAAATCAAAGCGATGATTGAAAAAGGGGGCATCATAAATGAGATGTCTCTCATACTTAGAGATGGCAGGGCAATAACAGAAAACACTTCTTTGGATCTCAAATCCTACAGTTTGCTAAATGCAGATGCATAGGCAAGATTCACTGAGTCAGACACAAGAATGATGTATCAGTTATCACCACACAGGCTTAGTTTCTTCTAAGGTATCTTAATAGATAAAACATAAAATCCTCACTCAGTATGACCTTATGAGACCGCTCAGTACAAGAGCCCCATTCTGAGATTCTGAGGAATAATTCTGGGTCATTGATTGAGTGACCAAATGTAGATGTTTTGACATGATAAATCAGCTTCAACCAATATCCTCTTCCCACTGCCTAAAATATTAGCCCGATACTGGGACAATCCATCACAAAGGCAAAGCAGAGCAGCAGCCGCAGGGTAAGACCTCTGTTTTAGTGGGGGACAAATTCCACCTCATCCACACACCCCAACCCTCTACCCAACATTCTTTAGGATCACTTTACTGCCTGGAAGTCTCCAAGAACCATTTAAAAACCTTTATTTATGTTGATGATTCATATTTATCTCATTAGAAATTAGAACTAAAATATTTTTAAATAATTATTAATCATAAATTAGTTCATACAATAATTATTACATGTAAATATAAAGATCACACTTTCTGAAGAGCAATCCTATTTTTTAAAACAAAAAAATTAGAAAGGAATGGCATTGTTTTACATTTTCAAAATCTCTTTAATGTCTGAGTCTATGTAGACATCTGGACGCTCATGTCTGCCTGGTGTTCAATCTGTTTTACTATGTTGTTTTGCTGAATTATAGAAAGAGAATCTGGCCTCACACAAATGGGTGGTTGGGAAGGACATACCCCAAAAAGTGTTTGAAGACCACCAGCATTATTGGGCCACACTTGACCAAATAGAGCATTCATCCCATTTCAGAGGTCCTGGTGGGTTCTGAGATGGGCCTTTGAAACAATTAGAGACATTGGCTGAGAATGTTGGGGGAATAAAGCAGGAGATTTTTTCTCCTCTACTTATTTCTGAGATAATACAAGGTTTGGGGCTGTTGCAACCATCTTGCCAATATGTAAAGGACATATGCCTGAAAAGTAAACCAAGATAGAGCAGCAAGGGGTATGGAGAAAGAGTAACTGAGTTCTTTTCATCACCTGAGTTCTGATAAGCTGCTCATTAAGCCATAACTGTCCCTTATTGCTTACAACAGTTTAACTGTACTTTCAGATTCTTAGGTCATGAGAAAGACCAAGTACTTGGAGGGGAGGTATTTCAGGGTGCTAAAAAGCAGGAAAGAAGTTATAATGAATTTAAGATAGAAGTCCATGCTCCATTATTTGTTCATTTTAATATGACAAGCATTTTTATATAGATTTCCTTGAGAAAATTACTTTTGAACAAAGACTTACAGGGGATGAAGAACTTAGCCCGGCACATGCAGGTGGGTGGGCTAAAGTAGCCATGAGGCAGGCACATGCCAGGTGTCCTCAAGGAACAGCAAAAGGTCACAAAACTAGAGGGGAGTGACTGAGAGGCAAAAGAATAGAAGATGTGTCCTGAAAAGTGTGTAGGAAGACAGATTACTTTAGGGCACAGGAGACTGTAGGGATCCCAGCTTTTATTCAGTGAAATGCCGAAGTTCTACAGGTTCTGAGCAGAGCTGCAGGACCTGAGTTATGGTGTAAAAGGATCACTCTGGCCGCTGTGGGTGGTGAAGGTGAAAGCAGGGCACAGTGACAAGGTCTTGCAGTTCTGCCAGAGGGAGGTGTTGGTGTCTTTGACTTGGTGGTTGAAGTGGAACCAGGAATCAGTAATCAAATCAGGCACGTTTTGAAGGTAGAAACAACAGTCTTTTCCCAGAGATTAGCTGGAGTATGTCAGAGAATGAAAGCGTAAAGGATTACTTCAAACCACTTTGGTTTTCACTGAAAATGATGACGTTCTCTTCAACTGAGATAGGAACTGGTAGATGAGGAGATTTGGGGAGGAGGTCAGTGTTTCCACTTGGGATGTAAAAAGTCTGCAACATATATGATACCTCCATGTGGTGTTATCAAATAAAAAATTGGATGCAAGAGTCTATAGTTCAACCAAGAGAGCTGGACTGAAGATTTGGGATTGGTTTGGGAGTTGATGGCATTTCATCCATTGATCCCACTGATGAAAACCAAGAGATGTTATGTGGATCAAGAAGCAGCTCACCACTGACCCTTAGGGAGCTCCAATAACAAGATTCCAAGGGGAAGAGGAAGGACTCACATAGGTGACTGAGAATGAAAGCCCTGTAGGGTGGGGGACAGGCCGGGAGATAGAAGTGTCCTACGCACTGAGAGGCAGCCTGACTATCCCCCTTGAGTGCACCACGACTGAACTTACGATGCTTTTTATCCCTATTTCTGTCACAGGAAGCTCATTCCCAGATCATCCCAGGTGGAGGGAGTGATACTATGTTAAATGCTTCTGATAAATCAGTAAAGTAAGAATGGAAAATTGACCCAGACAGAGACTGGGGCGGGTGGGAATTGTCTCATTCCAAATGTCAGGGATCCCCATGATCCAAATTATTGGAGGACAGGAGTCTGGGCAGAGGATTGAGGAGATTTTCAAAGTTCTTAACCTAGAGAAGACAGTCTTGTCCAGGAGGTGAGAAGAAAGAGGGTCCACCCTGGAGTCATATTTTCCTCCCAGAGGAGGGAATGAAAAGGAAGAGAGTAGAGCATGTATGTCTCCCTTCCCCTGAGACACTGGTCCTCCTTTTCCATTACCCCGGCTCCATACTTCACATGAACTGTGTTTGTCTCCATCTGTCCTCACTCTTCTACAGACTCATCAGATCAACTCACTTAAAAATTCTCCATCCCTCTCAAGCACCCCTCTCCAGCACCTTCCTTCTCTCTAATCCCCCACTTCTGCCCAGCCCTTTCTCGTGGAGACCTCTACAGATTACCCATTCTATTTCCTTCCTGGGGCTGCTAAAATGAAATACCACAGACTAGGTGGCTTATACAAGAGAAACTTACTTTCTCACAGTTCTAGAAACTAGAAATCCAAGGTGTATTAGACAGGGTTCTCTAGAGAGACAGAATATTAAGGATACACACACACACACACACACGTGTGGGAGTTTATTAAGTAGTAATTTACAGGATCACAAGGTCCTACAATAGGCTGTCTGAAAGCTGAAGATCAAGGAGAGCCAGTCAGAGTCCCAAAACTGAAGAACTTGGAGTCCAGTGTTCGAGGGCAGGAAGCATCCCGCACGGGCGAAAGACGTAGACTCAGCGAAGCTAAGACAGTCTCTCCTTTTTCTGTTTTTCTGCCTGCTTTATATTTGCTGCCAGCTGATAAGATTGTGCCCACCAGATTAAAAGAGGGTCTGCCTTCCCCAGCCCACTGAATCAAATGTCAGTCTCTTTTGGCAACACCCTCACAGACACACCCGGGATCAATACTTTGTATCCTTCAATCCAATCACTTGACACTCAGTATTAACCATCACACAAAGTAAAGCATCAGCAGTTCCGGTTTCTTCTGAGGCCTCTGCCCATGGCCTGCAGACAGTTGCCTTCTCGCTGTGTCCTCACATGGTAACTCCTCTGTGCATGTTCCCATCCTGGGTGTCTCTAGTGTGTCCTAATCTCCTCTTCTTATGAGGACACCAATCGAACTCGATTAGGGCCCAACCTAAAAGCCTCGTTTTAACTTAATTGCCTCTTGAAAAGCCCCATCTTCAAACACTGTCACTTTAGGAGCTACCAAGGGTATGGCTTCACATATGAATTTTGAGGGAACACAATTCATTCCATAACACCTAGAGGCCCACCTTGCTTTTTATTTCCACTTAGTCCACATAGAATCTTGAAGAGAAAGGCATATGTGAACAATTCCAAATCTACCATTAATTTTTGTGGGAGCTTGGCAGATCACCTCACCTTTCTCTCAGTTGGAAAAGGAGAGGCTTAGAATAAAAGAGTTCTCAACCTCTTTCCAGCTCAGACTCTCTGTGTTCTGCGGAGTTCCTGATGTGGGTGTGGGTGTGTGCCTATGCGTGTGTCTGTCTGTGGCAAACTCTCTGCAGAAAATGTAATGTCATCCACATCTCTGTGCTGATAGGTCCTGAAAGTCAAATATTCTTAAAATATCGCGGATTTAGATAAAGTGAAATATTGTGTGATTAAATTATTGCTACAAGCAAATTGCATAATTACTTTAAGACTTTCCAACAAAAACTAACCAGTTTTATTGCAGGGAATGACCAAAGACTGTCCCTCAGAACTGTCATTCAATTGTCCAGTGGAAAAGATCAGCAAGCACAAACGACTGCAGTAATGTCATGCCTCTAGATCAGATGACGGCCTAGTATGCTAGCAGAACCTGTGAGTAGCAGACATTCAGATACTGCATCCCATCTATATCCGTGTCTAATGAGGTTCCTTCTGTAACCTATTATTGGTCTCAGGAGAACAAGAGGCATCAAACCCATTAAACCTAAAATGAAGATTTATTTGGCAGGTGCTAAACAGTCAAAATGTCCCAACACATATTCACAGTTTTCATGTCTTATGGTTTAACAAGGAGGCTTAAAAATAAAGAAGAAACCACCAGCACTTTGGTTCACCCATTTCATGCAAGGCAATTGGGATTCAAACTCACAAAAGTATGGTCCAGGGGGTAACACTCTTCTCATCTTTACTGAGATGGCACACGTGTTCACCTGTGCTCAATATGCTAGTGATACACCAGCAGGTTTATTATCTGCTGCATTCATAACAGGTTTTAGTGTTTCCCTGGTGGAACAGAGCAGGCAAGCTCCTTGTCTGAGGTGACGTGGTTGGTGAGTATCAGAGCTCTCATTCTAACTCCCATGTGTCCTTTCATAAAGGCAATGTGCTTTATATAGATGTCCACGCCTGGCCTTCTCTTAAAACCACAGAAAATAATGAGTTAGGACCATGGCTAGCTAATTATGAATTAATTTTCCTCTCACAAAAAAATTATTAACATCAAGAAGTCTTTGAAAGCTGTATGGGATGGAGAATAATACTGCTTTTGCAGGCCATTCTTGCACATTGCACTAACTCAGATATATGTGATCTCCGCTCAAAAAAAGGCCAATAGAAAATGATGAAAAACTGGCAAGAAAAATTCCCAAGATGTCCCTAACAAGGCCTCCCATGCAACAGCCTTCCTCAGGGAGGCCCAGCCACTGACCTCCCCTACCTTCCATGTCCATGCTAATGGCAGGGTGACCTGCTTGGAGCAGTCTTCAGTAAGTGACTACTGGAAATGTCTTACTGCAGTTCTCCTCAGTGACCTGTAAGAGGGATTAAGGGACTCCCCTGTGGCTGCATCCACAGCCATCAAACCTACCTTCACTGGGCCACACCAGTCTCTGGTTGGCCTTTCCAGATGGTCATGGCCCCAGGCTTGTGAATCATGTCTGAGTTCCTCTGTTGTTTTTCCAGGAAGCCAGAATCCTAAGGCTAGTCCCTGTCTGACAAACGGACCCCTCCAGTCACCTCCCTGTATATGCCTTTCCATCCCTGCACTGATACCGCAGGCCCAGACCATAGCTTCACCCTCAGTCCATTGCGCCCTACCTGCTTATAAAGGTTGACTAACTGATTTGTATCATACACTTAGAGTTAGGACTGGAGCCCACAAAACGCTGTCCATAATCCAAGCACTGTGCCAAGGAAGTTTTTGTTTACAGAAATGCAAATGTACAAGATGTACAAACTCTATTTCCTGTGACTTCTCAAGTCTCAATGGCCACCTTCAGTATAACTGTTACATGCACTAGGAAACAAAAAAAAATGTGTTTTTAAAAATAAAAATTGCAATAGTCTAGTACCAAACCCACAATATCTCTGAGGTATGCCTGCACTATGCAGACATTAAAATAGAATGAGGTATACTCTTGTTACTGGTGTGAAATATGTCTAAAATACATTGTTAGTGTGAAAGAGGTAATGTTGTAGAATGTTGTGTATAGAATGTTACTATTTGTGGGGAGGAAATAGGAGATAAACACTACTCTATATACATGTCAATGAGCTTATGAATATAGCATGTAGCTATGCATAGACAGTAAAAGGATATCAAAACACTGCAAAGTGTTGCATCTGGAAAAGACAAGTAGGATGTCTTCATCCTTTTCACAACATTTGCTCTCCCAATGTTTGAATTTACCTCTGCCATTTGTATGCACAATATATCTGTATATGTAAAAGAAAAATCAAACAGCCTACCTCACTGTAGCCTTTCTGAGCCTGCTAAGGAATGGTCCCTGATAACAGAAAGTTTAAAGAATGAAGCTGTGAAATTCAACTGTAAACTAACCTAGCGATTCAGCATAGACTTGACCAGAGCCCGCAGCAGGCAGGCGGAGAGTGGGGCAGCCGTCCCTCCTTCCCCGCCCTGCCCTCCTGCACATCCAGCCACTTCTGCGATGGAGAGCTCGTGGCATACAGCAGGTGGCAGGTGCTCATTATTTGAAGGCTGTTTATTCTCCTGCTTCCTCGGTGGTTAAGGAGGCTTTTGGACGCTCAAGTCCGTCTCAGCTAAGAACCAGGAGACACAGCTCTGGTGTCTCTCGGCCCGCGGGGTCTCGGCGGCTCAGCGTCCCCTGACGACCACCGTGGCGGCGGCTGAAATCGGCCCCAGCACTTAAAGGGCCGCACCGGAGGAGTTGCCTCTGCTCGGCGTCCTCCCTCCAGGCAGCTCTTTCCAGCGCGGTGCAGGCAAGTCTGGGGATTGTCTCTACAACGGAAGCGGGGTGGCTCGGTGGAGTGGCTTCAGAGCCCCTCCCAAGCGCCTGTGAGCCGCCATCGGGTGATGAGTAGACCTTATTCTATTTCAATGTCTGCATAGTACGGACATTTGCTGTGGGAAAATCGGACCCGTGAGCCCAGAGAGCTTCATGCAGGCCGGGAAAGCTTTCCCGAAGCACAGGCTTCCCTACACCAACACACACGCGCACACCTGCACACCCGCACGCGCTCACTCCCCCAGCCCTCCTGCACTCCCTCACTCCCGCCCCGGAAGAAGCGGGGAGCTGAGGGGAGAGGCGGAACCAGCGGTGATCGCCAGGCCGGAGCCCGCACGAGGCCGGCCTGGGACCTCGCAGCCGCTCCTGCCCTCTGCTGGCTGGAAGGCGCACTTACACCTTGCGGCCAGCGCGGGTCGCCGAGGGCCGCTGGTGCAACTCCGCCGCCAAAGACGCTCAGCCGTTGGAGCAGCTGTGAGGGAGGCCGCGCGCGGGCTGAGGTCAGAGAGGGGTGAGGATTCCCCCCTCTCTGACCTCAGCCAGCGGTCTCCCTCACAGCTGCTTCGTCAGGAAGGGCTGAAGTTCCCACAGATAAACAGGGGTTAGGCCACCAATAACCGGTCACATGAGGAGTGGGGGTGTCTGCACACCTTGGTGAACCTGCCAGCGTAGGACTCGTGGGTGGAGACTCAGCGACGTCAGCAGCTGGTGAAGGCCGTCTTGGAGTCACTGAAGGCCAAATCCATCAGTGACTCTGACATCTCAGGGACCGTGTGTGACGGCCATAGTGCTTTGCGAAGTTGCTGCCGGGAGTTATGCAGAAACGTCTTAGGGTGTTCAGACCCCTCTTAATTAAAGGTTTTAGTGCTGTGAGGATTCCCACAAACGGGTCCCTGTAGTACAATTATTTTGCAGCGTTCATAGGGCCTACTGGGGCTCTTGATTTGAGGAGCCTTATTCAGCAAACATTTCTTGAGTACCTATGTGCCAGGCGCGGTTAGAGGTATGTGGGAGTCATCAGAGAACACAGGACTTACATACAAAACAAACTGCTTTCACGGAGGTCACACATTCCAGTGACCTAGACACATAACGTGTACTCACAATAAACATATATGTAAATTACACAGACTGTTAAGGTAATAAGCTCTATGGAAAAAATAAAGCAGAAAGGAGAAAGGGGAAAGCAATGGGTAGCTTTTTTTTTTTTCTTTGAGACAGTCTGCCTCTGTCACCCAGGCTGGAGTGCAGTGGCCTGATCTCTGGAGTGCAGTGGCGTGATCTCAGCTCAAGCAACCTCCACCTCCCAGGTTTGAGCGATTGTTGTGCCTCAGCCTCCCGAGTAGCTGGGGTTACAGGCGCACGCCACCGCACCCAGCTAATGTGGGACGTGGTAAGTCTGAAGGATCTATTAGACCTCCAAGTGAAGATGTCAAATAGACAGTCCGAGGTACTAGTCCAAAGAGAGCTGGGCTGGAGGTATATATTTGGGAGTTGTTGGAGAATCAACAGCATTTAAAACCTTGAGACTGGATAAGATCACCAAGGGATTGTGTGCAGATAGAAAAGAAGACCCTGACTGACTACTGGGGACCTCCAACATCACGTTACCGGAGACAAGAGGAAAAACGTGTGAGGAGCCTGAGAATGAAAGGCCTGGATCATAAGGGAAGAGCCAGGAGACAGGGGCATCCCAGAGATCATCACACAGAGTCAACGTGACTGCCTGCGTTGAGGGACCGGGACTGATCTCACAGTGCTTTTCATCCCTATTTCTGTCACAAAAAGCCTCATTCCCAGGTTGGCCTCATCAAAAAGGAGGGAATGATCCACTGTGCCTAATGCTGCTGAGTGTGGAAAATCAGCCTGTTGAAGTGGGAGGTCTTACTTCCAATGCAAGGAGTGCCCCCCATAACCCTCATAACTGCTACTGATGGAGCTGAGGAGGCTGGGGAGTCCATTAAAGACTTTCTTTTTTTTGAGATGGAGTCTCGCTTTGTAGCCCAGGCTGGAGAACAATGGCACAACCTCAGCTCACTACAACCTCTGCCTCTCAGGTTCAAGTGATTCTCCTGCCTCAGCCTCCCCAGTAGCTGGGATTCCAGGTGTGTGCCACCACACCCGGCTAATTTTTGTATTTTTAGTAGAGACAGGGTTTCACCATGTTGACCAGGCTTGTGTCCAACTCCTGACCTCAAGTAATCCTCCCGACTTGGCCTCCCAAAGTGCTGAGATTACAGGAGCCACTATCCCCAGCCTGAGAAGATTTTCTAAGTGCTGGGCCCAGAAGAAGAGAATCTTGTCCAGGAGATGATTAGAAAGAGGACCCACATATGAGCTGTGTTATCTGTTCTAGAGGAGGGAGTGAAAAGATGGAGAGGAGGGCATCTACATCCTTCAGATGAAAGGAAGCTCCCTTCCTCTGATTTGCAAAACATTTTCCCAGACCCCAGATCCTCAGGACCACATTCTCCCCATCTCTCTTCATTCCTCCCCCAGATCCTCAGGACCACATTCTCCCCATCTCTCTTCATTCCTCCAAGTACTTACCTGAGGAACTCGCTCTGTCCATCCTCCTTCCTCTGAAGCACCTGGCGCCAATGCCTCCACCCTCTACCCTGCGTCTGCACATTCACCTGGAGAGCTCCACAACTTACACACAGACCCACCTTATTTTTTTTAACTGCCACACAGTACTAAGGGAATCCTCATACTAAAGAGTGATATGTTTAATTCCCAGTTCTAGAACTAATTTTCTCTGCTGACTACCATTCTGATCCTCAGCTATGAAATGAAGGACTTGGAATAAAAGACCTCACAAATTCCTTCTAGCTCAGACTCTTGTAGTTCTTTGAAGCCCTGAAAAGGAGTGTGTGTGTGTAGAGGAATATCTATGGAAAATGCAATCTACAGTTTTAATTTTTTCAATGTAAATCTGTTTTTCTTAAAATATTATGTCTAAATCCAGAAAAAAATCACCCAATTAACTAAAATTATTGTCCTGGATATACATATATGTATATATGTTTATTATGGTTGTTGTTGCTACCTTAAGACTATCAAGAAAAACATTTAACTCTTACATTACAGTCAACACAGAAATCTCTATTTCTTTTCCATTCTTCAATAGAGCAAGAGAAAAAGTCACCACAAAAGACAATGGAATGATCTTATACCTCTGAGACTCTTTAGGTTTGAGGTTACTACACTGAGGGATATCAATCAGCAAACATAAATGTAGTCATTCCCATCCTCAGCTGTCTCTATCAGCTTCACCTACCTCATCTAATGTCCTAAAAGTCATTAAACCTAAGAGGAAACTTTGATGAGTGCTTAACAGCCTAAAATATCTCAGCATCATTCAAAATGTTTATCCCCCATGGTTTTGCAGGGAGTATTGGAAATAAACAAGAAAGCCACTCCCTCTTTGGTGCACCTATTTCATATAAAGTAATTGGGATTAAGCCTCACAACAACACTGTCCTGTAGGTAACACTCTCCATACTTTTCTAGAGCTGATACAGGCTTTCATCTGTGCTCACGATCTAAGGTGATCCACCATCAGACTTATGATTGTGTATTGTGAAGGGTTTTAATGTTTCCCTGATAGAAAAGAGAAAATGCCTGGAGCAGTGGCTCACACCTATAATCCCAGCACTTTGGGAGGCCGAGGCGAGTGGATCACCTGAGGTCAGGAATTAGAGACCAGCCAGGCCAACCTGGAGAAACCCCATCACTAATAAAAATACAAAAACTAGCTGTGTGTGGTGGCGGGTGCCTATAATCTCAGCTACTTAGGAGGCTGAGGCAGGAGAATCACTTGAACCCGGGAGGCGGAGGTTGCAGTGAGCCGAGATCACGCTATTGCACTCCAGCCTGGGCAAGAGAGCAAGACTCCATCTCAAAAGAAAAGAGAAAACAAGGGCTGAGTCTGAGGTCATGAGGTAAATACAGAGCTGTGAGTCAGACTCTGATATGTCTTTTTTTTTTTTTTTTTTGAAACAAAGTCGTGCTGTGTGGCCCAAGCTGGAGTGCAGTAGTGGGATCACAGCTCACGGCAGCCTTAACCTCCCAGGCTCAAGCAATTCTTCATGAAACCACAGATTTGATGTATTGATTATTCATTCACATTAAAATAAATATATAACAATAAGCATTTTAAATGGGTATCTGTGTGCCCTAACATCGGTCATCTCACTTACCATGAGCTGTACACGTGTCATTTTTTCACATATAGCTTTATCTTTAACTTAAAAAATTCTACCTGGAAAATGTTTTCACAGTAAAAGACCTAAGGACAGTATTAATAAAATGAATCCCAAGGCCAAAATTTGGTCATATTTATCCAATTCTGTTCAAAAGAGAGGTTAAACAGGCAGGCTCTATATACACATCATTGTGAAAATGATCAAATGGCTTACTAGGACAGTCGCTCATATTTTTCATAGAGTTAACAAAATAAGTAATTCTTGTTTTTTCTCTTTGCTCTGATTCCTTGAATAAAATAGTATATTAAAAGGTGATTTCCAGCCAGACACCATGGCTCACGCCTATAATCCTATAATCCTAGCACTTTAGGAGGCCTGGGTGGGAGGATCACCTGAGGTCAGGAGTTGGAGACCAATGTTCAACTGTTTATTTACACAACATACATATTCCAAATTTAACAATATGCCTGGCTCTCTTCTAGGCACTGGGGATACAAATCTGAATAGGGACAATTTGTGCCCTCCAGCCCCCCAGTTAAAGAACTGGAAGCTTGCAGGCAATTATGATACAAAGAGATAAGTGAACACTCAAAGAGTTTTTTGAAACCTGAATGGCATAACACACAAAATGTTCCTGTAACACAGTGAAGTTAGTTCCTTCTCATTCCCTTTGAATTACATAAAACTGGCAAAAGAGATCCCCAGGACATCTCTAACAAGACCTACTGTGCAACAGCCTTCCTCAATGAGGCCCAGCTACCGACCCACCCCACCTGTCCTGTGCTCAGAGCAGGGGTGACCTGCTCAGTAAGTGATAACCTCAAATACCTTGCTGCAATCTTTCCTCAGAAGCATCTAAGATAAGGAGGAAAGGACTGCTTTGTGGCCCAGATAGAACCAGACTATCTGTATTGTTTGGTAGAAGCTGGTATCAAAGACATTAATGCCTTGTTTCCAAAAGAGAGTTCATGTCAGCATTGTGTTAGAGTTGAATGGACACTAGATTGAGGTAGAGCGTCATTTGGCAGGAGTGGAGTCCTGTTATTTGCCTGTTAGTGGGCAACAGAAAGACAGCTAACGCTGATTGCAAGGAAAAGAGGGGAGAACGAGGAATCTCCTTTCCCCTCTGCCCTGTATCCTGATCCTGCTGTCCCAAAGGAATGTCTGATAAATCATCTTTACTGCAGCCAGACTCAGGGCATGAAGGATTCTAAGCTCCTTTGTCTTTGAAGGGAGTGCAATCAAAGGAGGGTAAAATCCCTCCTGGAATGTGTTCTTTCTTGTCAATAACCAAAAAGAGGACTCTTCCCCTTTATCACCCCTGGCCCAGCTGTTGCTACCCTGAAAAGACTTAGGTGCATCCAGAAAGAAGTCTTTTAATAAACACGGTTTAACTAAATCTCTGATGTTGTAATAAGTAGCCTAATGCAGAAATCCCCAGTTCAGACTTGTGGTACTTGCTACAATATTATAAAAAGTTTGTGGCCTTGGAAGGATGATGTGATCCCATTAACTCCCTGAGATGTCATGAACTAAGGGATTCTTTCCCCAATCTCTTCAGATATCCAGTTCTACAATTTTGCTGGGTTTTGTTTTTGTCTGATGTCCCTCACATCCAACCTGGCTCCCCAGAGTGTATTTCTTTCCACTCAGATCACACCAATTAGCCACTGAACTCTATATCTAACTATTCACACTGAGATACAAACAAAAGTTAACTTTTACATGCTTGGGTTGTTTTTTTTTTTTTTTTTTTTTGAGATGGAGTCTCCCACTGTAGCCGGGGCTGGAGTGCAATGGCACAATCTCAGCTCACTGCAACCTCCGCCTCCAGGGGTTCGCACAATTCTCCTGCCTCAGCCTCTGAGTAGCTGGGATTACAGGCACACACCACCACACCCGGCTAATTTTTTGTATTTTTAGTAGAAACAAGGTTTCACTATGTTAGCCAGACTGGTCTCAAACTCCTGACCTCATGATCTTGCCCACCTCGGCCTCCCAAAGTGCTGGGATTACAGGCATGAGCCACCGTGCCCAGCCTACATACTTGATTTTGCAAAGCCAAGAGGAATTCTTAACTTAGTCATGGCTTGAATACCTGAAATATTTTTGAAAAAGTGAAAGGGAACTTAGAAAGCTCTTCCCTTGTCTGCCATATCCACTCACTCACTCAAATTGTTTATAAGACAATAAAACATATAAAAGCAACATTTTCCCCAGGCCAATCACCTCCCTCCAGCTTCACAATGATTAGCCTACATCCCTATATCCAGATTTCCCTACAATTAATAATGTTGCATTTTTACACTCACCATCCTGGAACATTAAATCTGCCTTGGCTTAGCTATGCTAGTTTGCACTTGGCCCTTCCTGATGGTCATGGTTCAGGCTTGTAAATTATGTCCAAGTTCCTCTGTTGCTGTTCCCAGGCCTGGGTGGCATGGAAGGTCCTGATATCCCCATCAGCCTCAGCTCATGCTGCTCCATGTTGCCTGACTCTTTATCCTCAGACCCATCCCTTGCTGTTAACTTTTCTATTTAATTCCTGAAACCTCATCAAACAGGCCAAGATATGCTTTCATTTGGTGCCTTCAGGGAAGATATGCACAAGGCTCCATCTAAGAAGGAAGGTCTAGGATCACCTTGCTGAACCCAAGAGACCAGGGAGAGGTTAGTACACCAAGTGTCTTTTTTTTTTTTTTTTTTTTTAAAAGACATAGGGTCTCATTATGTTGCCCAGCTTGGACTCAAACTCCTGAGCTCAATCGATCTTCCCACGTCAGCCTCTTGCGTAGCTGGGACTAAAGGTGTGCACCACCATGCCTAGCTACTAAATGTCTTTTGAGCTAAGGTTAGTTAGCTCCCTCCATTCATTGCAATTACGATAACCTGTACCACGCTTTATGAAAATCCTTCATGTGGTACCCACAAGTAGTATGTGTCATTCCCATAGATAGCCACTGCATTAGGGAAAGCTGTGTGAAAGAAGGTATTGACAGTTGGTATCTGCAGGTTAAGGGCAGCTGTTGCAAGGGTACCTCACAACTGAAGAAATTTCAAGTGCCAGACATCCAGGTGGCTTTCAGCAACCCTGTGGCCAATGTCCTCAACAGTTGTTTTTACCATAATGCAGATCTTTTCCTGGGACTCTATCTTACCATGTCTCTTGATTTCAAATAATGGCATAATGACATGATCATAATTTCGTGGCTGCTGTGACAATGATGTGATGCTTAAGCTAATGAAATTATAGAATAAACCCACATTTAGCAACCCTTTGATATTAAAGACAAACTCGTGCTGAAAACCCAGGGTACTCTCCTTAACATGTGTTTATATTGATTCCTGATTTAAACAAACGGGTCCTTAGCCCAAGATCCTTCCTATCATTTGGATTTAATTTTGAAGCAGTGGAGGGCAGTTAAATATATGTAGAGGAACGTATAAAAGAAATAATCAGTCAGGCAAAGTGGCTCACACCTGTAATCCCAACACTTTGGGAGGCCGTGGTGGGAGGATCACTTGAGCCCAGGAATTCAAGATGAGCCTGGGCAACACAGCAAGACCCCCGTCTCCAAAAATAAAAATAAAAATTTAACTTAGCCCGGCATGGTGGCATGTACCTATAGTCCCAGCTACTCAGGAGGCTTAGAGGAGAGGATTGCTTGAGCCCGGGAGGTCAAGGCTACAGTGAGCCATAATCATGCCACTGTACTCCAGCCTGGGTAATACAGCAAGACCCTGAAAAAAAAGAAAGAAAGAAAGAAAGAAAGACAGAGAAAGAAAGAAAAAGAGAGAGAGAAAAAGAAAGGAAAAGAAAGAAAGAGAAAGAAAGAAAAAGAGAAAGAAAGAAAGAAAGAAAGAAAAAAGAGTAAAAAAAAACTGGAGGGTATGCTTTGAAGACAATTTAAAGAAGAAGAATGGGCAAGGATTGGAGAGAGTGTTATCTGAGTCGTTTTTCAGGATATGATAGAAGTTTGATGTGTCATAACAGAAATGTCTCCAGGAGCCAGGTAGGTGTTGTCACTGACTGAACAGACAGGAGGGAGGAATAGAGGTAGTGGAGACCCCTGAGCTTTTGTCTTAAAAGCAGAGGTGGCTACTACTTAAGATGTGACTGGCCAGGTGTCGTTGCTCACGTCTGTAATCCCAGTACTTTGGGAGGCCGAAGCAGGCAGACTGCTTGAGCCCAGGCGTTCAGGACCAGCCTGTGCAACATGGCAAAAACCCATATCTGCAAAAAAAAAAAAAAAACAAGAAGTAGTGGATGTGGTGGCACATGCCTGTAGTCATAGTTACCGGGGAGGCTGAGGTGGGAAGATCACTTGAGCCTGGGAGGCGGAGGTTGCAATAAGCTGAGATTGCATCACTGCACTCCAGTCTGGGCAACAGAGTGGAACTCTGTCTCAAAAAAAAAAAAAAAAAAAAAAAAAAAAACGGTGAATAAAAAAGAATTAAATCCGTTTAAAATTTTAAAATTGGTGGCCCAACCGGGGCATTTTTTTAAAATTTAATGGCAAGACC
>CAUYLG010069133.1:0-33575 GCA_963573385.1 Cacajao melanocephalus | reverse complement strand
TACTCCGCGCCGAGAAGCGCCGTGCTGGGGCGCCGGCAAAATAGCCGCGCCGGCCAAAAAAGTCGCGCTGGCGACCCGTGTGGCTCCTCCGCCGAGAATCTCCTAGTCTGTGGGCAACAAAAATTCGTCTGAAAGTGCGGCGTCCACTCGCTCTCTGCGCTTTCACTGGGAGCTACAATCCTGAGCTGCTGTTAATCGGCCATCTTGGATCTCTTCTTTTCTATCTTTAATTTCTCCCCACCTTTTATTACCTCTAAACTTTTTTCTGAATTTACGTTATTTTTTTCCTGTTTTAGCAATGTACAGGGAGGCCACTGAGGCCAGTTATCTCTCAGTTGGTATTTTATTATATGAAAAGTGATTTATTGCAGTAGACAGTGAGCAGCCATTAAGCAAGAACTGGGACTTTTAAAATTTCTTTTTAGATATAGATGCTTAAATTCTTTTTAAGCACTTAGTAATCATTTCAGCCTGAATGTTACTGCATAGATTTCAGTTTTAGAGCAAGGTAATATCGAAAAGACTGAAGCTTTGAATGTTTCCTTGTCCCCAAAGTTTAAAATATTCTTAGCTGGACACAGCGGCTCACGTCTGCAATCCCAGCACTTTGGGAGGCTGAGACAGGCAGATTGCTTAAGCCCAGAAGTTTGAGACCAGCTTGGGAAACATGTCAAAACCCTGTCTCTACAACAAATACTAAAATTAGCCGGGTATGGTGGTATGTGCCTGTAGTTCCAGCAACTCTGGAGGTTGAAGTGGGAGGATTGCTTGAGACTGGATTGTCCTGGCTGTAGTGAGCCGTGATCATGCCACTGCACTCCAGCCTGGGTGACAGAATAAGACCCTGGCTCAAAAAAAAAAAAAAAAGTAAAAAAATTAAAAAAAAAATTCACCTTGAGTCTTTATTTCCTTCCCTGCCCCACTAAGACTGTGTTTTAAAACCTGTTTTTAGTATTCTTTGTCAAGTATCTTAAAGAGCAGAAATCCCACACTGACTCTAATTTTATTTCTCTAACCTGTACAGTGCAAGAGAGTTAGCTTGGGGTGAAATGAGCTTGTAGTATAAAGCATGCTCCACCACTTTCTAACAGTGTGAACTTGGGTCTGTTATTTTAATCTCTTCAGGCCTCAGTTTCCTTATCTGTAAAATAGTACCTACTTCTGAGGGTTGTTTTAAGGGTTAAATGAGTACATATAAGTGTTTAGAGCAGTGCCTCGCACACATAAGAATAGATGCCATATAAGCATTAGCTATTATTAAAATGAATGTCTTTAAAAGAAGAATTTGACCCAAAATAAGGAGTACAATATTCAAATACTTTATTTAAGGGATAAAAATGAATACTACTAAAATGTAATACAAACTAATCCTACAATTTTCCCAACATCAGGGACTCTAGAGTGCCTTTGAGATAATTCTAGCTGTTCTATAGTAATAGGTACTTTGAGAACCACTTCAACTGCAAATCAACAAATCTATTGGAACTAAAATTCCTTTATTATGACCTCTTCATTTTTGAGTTTCATAATTTGTGGAGACTAGTTGACTTGGGCACAGAGTGAGTTTGGATAGGAATTTTCTCAGGGCTGGATTTGTGACTGTAGCAATAACTGAAGAAGCAGTGACAGTTTAAAGAGGCAGCAGCTAGCAAACAGGATGCTTGACTCAGAAGGCATTTCCCAGGGCAGGCCTACGTGCAGCCTGGCTTGGCCAGTGACTGCAGACTAGATTTCTAGGCCCTAGAAGGCTATGGGTGGAGGCAGCTATGGTGTTGAGTTGGTAACCCTCTATTGCTGTCAAGCTTTTTTGATGAAGACTCCAGTGGCTCAGGAGGTGCTTAGCTTCAGCCCAACATGACCAAGAATTCTAAAGTCAACCTCTAGGTCCCAGAAGGTTCCTTATTGGAAGTAGCAGACTGGCTATGTTAGATCTAGGATTTGAACCTAGGTTTGTCTCATGACAATAGCTAAACAATTTAACTAATAATTCCATACTGTTTTCTTGGTGAAGGCAGCGGTGGAGAAAGGATAGTAGCTGTAGCAGTGGGGGTAGCTATGCGTTCACCATCTAAAGGGATTAGATGACATAGTATCTGAGCAGGAAGCTGTAAAGTCAAAGGGGCTGCCTGAAGGCAGTAATGTCATGATGATGATGCTGGAGGAGATGGTAGTGGTATGGCAGTTGTTACAAGCCTTTCGTGGATCTGTTAGAGCTTGGGAATGCATTTTGGGTATTCGTACCTCAAATCATAAACCTATAGTCTTTGCATTATGGAACCTCAGAATTGAGAGGGTGTTCTAGTTCCCTTTTTTGTGGTGTGATTCTATTTAAGTGATCATCCAATCATCCAATCCATGCTGAGGGAGCAACGATAGGGAATTACTTCCTCCTTTCCACCAGAATGTAAGCTTCACGTAGACAGGAATTTTGTCGGTTTGTTCGTTGTTTCATTTTTAGTGACTGGGGCACTGCCTGGCACTTAATAGGTACTTAGAATGAAGGAATGCTTGGACAACTTGGCTAAAAAGTTTTGTTTTATAAAATGCTCAACATGACTAATCATCAGGGAAATGCAAATCAGAACTGCAAGGTGATATTATCTCACCCCAGTTAGAATGGCTATAATCAAAAAGACGGAAACAATGTTAATGAGAATGCAGAGAAAAGGAACTCTTCTATACTATTGGTAGGAATGTATATTAGTACAGCCATTATGGGAAACAGTGTAGAGGATCCTCAAAAAACTAAAAATAGAACTATCATATGATCCAGCAATTCCATTGTTGGGCATCTATCCAAAGTAAAGGGAATCAGTATATAGAAGAGATATCTGCACGCTCATGTTTATTACAGTACTATTCACAATAACATGGAATCAACCTAACTGTCTATCAACAGATAAAATGGATAAAGAAATGTGATTGATATATATACACACACACACACACACACACATACATACACACACTATATATATGTATGTGTATATATATATATACACATATATGTATGTATATACACAATGAAATATTATTCAGCCATAAAAAAGAATGAAATCCTGTCCTACATGTTCTCACTCATATATGGAAGCTGAAAAAGTTGATCTCATAAAAGTAAACAGTAGGATAGTGGTTACTGAAGGCTGAGAAGGATAGAGGAGCAGAGGGGATAGGTAGAGGTTCATTAACAGATATAAAATTATAGCTAGATGGAAGGAATAAGTTCTAGTGTTCTGTAGCACTGCATGATGACTATAGCTAACAGTAGTTTATTATATATTTTCAAATAGCTAGAAGCAAGGATTGAATGTTCCCAACACAAATAATAAATCTTTGAAGTGGTGGATATTACCCTGATTTTGATCATTACACATTGTATACATGTATCAAAATATCAGCATGTACCTTGTAAACGTGTACAATTATTATATGTCAATTGAAAAATAATAGAAAAGCTTTATTTTATATATTGAACAATCTTATGTACCAAGCATTATCTAAGGCTTACCTTACCCCTGTGGAGTATATATCATTCCCAACTTACGGATGAGTAAATTGACACTTAGGCATTAAGTAATTTTCTTAAGATGATGTGAAAACATAATGGTCAGGATTTGAACCTGTAAGTATAACCACTACGTTATATTATGGAATTGTTACCTGTCTTGTCCTAGATAACTTTCTTCTATTAAAAGATTCCAAATTTTTAAGGAAGCCACATTATATTGTTGACTTATTAGTCTTACTGTCATGTCAACTAAAATTCACAAGGGAATGTGAATTTCTCATCCTCGTGTTCTTATCCTGTACTTGAGCTGCTGGTTGTTTAGGACCCAAGTGCAGGAGCATGAACTTATTCTGGATACGTTTTCTCTGATTATATTAATTTGATTATTCTTTATTAAGATATTTGGGTTAGTATGGTTTAAAAATTTCATCAAGTATTTTTGGCATTTATTTATCAAATCATATTTTTACTCCTTATTTTTGTTAACATTGTGTAAAATGTTGATAGATTTTCTAGTGCTTAACTATCTTTGTATTCCTCAAATAAGCTACTTGGTTATAGTTTATGTATATGTACATATATATAATCATATTGCTGCATTTGAATTTTGTATATATGAATCTGTATCTGTGATTTATTTATTTTGGTGCTGTCTTTATAAGGGTTTTGATAGTAGCATCTTGCCATCTTTGTAAAATGAATAGGAAGTTTTCATCTTTGTCTATGCTCTGGAATAATTTGGAGAGCATAGGAATTATCCATTCTTAAAGATAAAAAATCTTTCCTATAAAACCATTTGATCTTTGTACTTTATAAAGAGGTAGATATTTAACAATATTTTACTCATTTATTCATATTTTTTATTGTTTCTTGAGACAGTTGGTAATTATATTTTGCTGGGAAACCTACTATTTTATCTAGATTTAAAAAACATATTGGCACAAAGTTGACATGTTATTTCCTTTTCTTCTTTTTTGTGTCTGTGGTTATATCCTCTTTCTTATTCTTTATGGTTTTAATTTTTTTGGAGATAGTTTGGGATCCTAATTCTGTCATTTTACATATTATTAGAAACTTTGTTGAGCATGCTAGCATTTAGCTTGCATTTATTTCTATATCCACAAGGCTTGATTAATTAAATCCAACAAACATTTATTTTATATGACAGATAGATGCTAAAGAGACAAAGGATGATTAAAACAGGGCCTACTATAAAAAACTTATAGTACAGTAAAGATATTTGAGACCATTTGTCAAATGCTTGGCTGAAATCCAGATATGTTATTTCTAATGCATCACTCGTCCAACAAAAAAGTACTTTTTTTTTTTTAAATCAACTTTTATTTTAGATTCAAGGGATACACATGAAGATAGATTGTGTGTTGCTGAGGTTTGGGGTGTGATTAATGTTGTTACCCAGGTGCTGAGCATAGTACCCAGTAGGTAGTTTTTCAGTCTTTACCCTTTTACTTCCTCCCCAAGTAGTTCCTGGTGTTTATTATTTTAATCTTTGTGTCCATGTGTACCCAATGTTTAGCTTCCACTTAAAAGTGAGAACAAGTGGTATTTAGTTTTCTGTTCCTATGTTAATTTGCTTAGGATAATGACCTCCAGCTGCATCCATGTTGCTAAAAAGGATATGATTTCATTCATTTTTATGGCTGTATAGTATTATGATATTCCATGGGGTATATGTACCACATTTAAAATTTTTATTTTACACTAAGTTCTGGGATACATGTGCAGAATGTGCAGGTTTGTTACATAGGGATATGCGTGCCATGGTGGTTTGCTGCACCTCTCAACCTGTCATCTAGGTTTTAAGCTTCACATGCATTAGCTAGTTGTCCTGATGCTTTCCTTTCCTCCCCCACACCTGACAGGCCCTGGTATGTGTTGTTCCCCTCCCTGTGTCCATGTATTCTCATTATTCAACTCCCTCTTAGGAGTGAGAACATGTGGTATTTGGTTTTCTGTTCCTGTGTTCGTTTGCTGAGGGTAATGGCTTCCAGCTTCATCCACGTCCCTGCAAAGATGTGATCTCATTCCTTTTCATGGCTGCATAGTATTCCATGGGGTATATGTGCCTATATGTGCCATATTTTCTTTATCTAGTCTATCATTCATGGGCATTTGGGTTGGTTCCAGGTCTTTGCTATTATAAATAGTGCTGCAATAAACATATGTGTGCATGTATTTTTATAATAGAATGATTTATATTCCTTTCATTATATACTCAGTAATGAGATTGCTGGATCAAATGTTATTTTTGGTCCTAGATCCTTGTGGAATCGCCACACTGTCTTCCACAGTGGTTGAACTAATTTACATTCCCACCAAGGTATAAAAGCGTCCCCATTTTCCCCCAGCCTTGCCAACATCTGTTGTTTCTTGACTTTTTAATAATCATTATTCTGACTGGTTTGAGATGGTATCTCATTGTGGTTTTGATTTGTATTTCTCTAATGATCAGTGATGTTGAGCTTTTTTCCATATGTTTGCTGGCTGCATAAATGTCTTCTTTTGAGAAGTGTTTGCTCATATCCTTTGTCCACTTTTTGATGGGATTTTTTTTCTTCTAAATTTGTTTAAGTTCCTGGTAGATTCTGGATATTAGATATTTGTCAGATGGGTAGATTGTAAAATTTTTCTCTCATTCTGTAGATTGCCTGTTCACTCTAATGATAGTTTCTTTTGTGGATGCACCACATTTTCTTTATCCAGTCCATCGTTGATGGGCAGGTAGGTTGATTTCATGTCTTTGCTGTTGTGAATAGTGCTGTGATGAGCATACGAGTGGATATGTCTTTTTGGTAGAATGATTTATTTTCCAAAAAGTCTTCCTTACAAAGAGAAAAAAGGGGCTAATAAAACAGGATCTGATTTTTTTTTTTTTTTTGGTGAACGTATATTAGGGCCTAAACATTACCCATTTTCCTTGTACATGGTCAGTTATACATTTTAGAATTTTGTCCTGGTAATGGAATTTTTATAGGGAATATATTACTGGAACATATCTTGCTCATTAATAGAGTCTATTAGAAAGATTTTTAGAGGACATTTAAACTATTCCAGAAATTTATAAATTTTATCAACCAGAGAACTGCTTTTTATATTTTAGCAGTCATGCAATTCACCTGGGATCTTAATTAAAATGTGGATTCAGATTCCATAGGTTTGTGGTTGGGCATAGGAATCAATGACCCAGGTAATGTCTTTACTGCTTTTCATCAGTGCTCCTGGCTGTAACCACACTTTAAGTAGTTAAGAGTTATAGGATGGAGGATAACATACATTCTGTTATAATTAGCAAAAATTACAGGTTCATAAAATTAACAAATAGAACATTTAGGCTAAAATTTAAAAGACTGACAATGCCTCACATGCTGATGAGGGTAAATAATAACTGGAACTCTCATACATTGCTGGTAGGAGTGTAAATTTTTACAACCGATTTTGAAGACTATTTGGTAGTATTTACTAAAGTTAAACATGTGCCTATTCTGTGACCAGAAATTATACTTCCAGGTATATACCTAAGAGAAATGAATGCATTTGTCCACCAAAAGACATGCACAGTTTGTTCATAGCAATTTTGTTTATAATAGCCCAAACTGTAAACAACCCATATGTCCATAAAAGGAGAGTAGTTTAATTGTTGTATACTTACTGAGTGAAAGACTATTCAGCAATAAAAACCTGATATTTGTAATAACATAGATGAATCTCATAGACATTATATGGAGCATAGAGAAGTAAAGAGAGAAACAGCTAAAGATTAGAGGGAGGTACACAGTAAAGATAGAGTATATACTGTGATTTCATTTATTAAGTTCAGGCACAACTACTTTACAATGATAGAAGTCAGAATAGTGGTTATCTTTGGATGGGTAATTAATTGGGAAGAGGAATGTGAGAACCTTCTGGGGTACTGGGGATGTTTTATAGCTTGGTCTGGGCAATGATTATATGGGAGAATACATTTGTAAAAACTCATCAAGTACATTGATTGACTGAATTTAGGATTAGTACGTTTCCTCTTTTCATATTCTATATGTTAATAAAATTTTAATTTTAATAAAAGAAGTAGAGCACTTAAGAGAAAAATAATTTTGAATTCTAAAAGGGCTACGTATATATTTTTATTGTGGAATTGATTTCCAAGAGAGTTGGTATGTGTTCACATTCATATGTTGACTCATGGAAGTATTAAAAAGTTTTAAAAATATTTAAATGTGGTAAATTAATGTAGCTAGCTGATTTCTTTAGTATAGTTCATTGGATTTTGGGATAATAGAATCACAGCTCAAACAAACTTTGGTTAAATTAGAATATCTTCAACTTTTGTTCCAGGGGAGAGCTGAAAATTCCAAGAAAACAAGCTTTTTTCAGCTATTTTGGAAATCAAAGCAAAAAACACTAAATGAAAATGTTTTTACTCTTCAAACTTTCCCTTTCAATTCGTAGTTTCCTGTCCTCTGTTCTGGTGCCTTGCTACTAATGCTGTATTCCTCACTGCTTAGGATCCCTCATCATATTTTATTCAGGACACAGTCTTGAATCTTATCTGTCTTTATCTCCATGTCTCTAATATTTCTCTCAACTCCTCTTTCTTTTCAGGAGTCATAGAATTATGTGGCTTTCAAACATTGTGTATTAAGCAGAGGAACTAATTTTTTAAGCAAATTAAAAAAAATTAAAGATAAATGCTTTGAATGAAATCTTGACTGCTCAGTCCCCTGTGACAGTTCCTTCAGCTCGCTCAGCTTACTCCTTCCTCTTTGTCTTATAGCAACTTGAAAGTGGGGTAAACTTTAGGGGAAAAACAATCAAACATAATCTAGCCCAATCTTTTCACTTTATAAAGGAGGAAACAAATATAGAGAAGACTTCATGGCTAGTGGTAGTCAACAACTTCAGGCTATCATAAAATTTGTTTCCATTGCTAAGTAGTAAAGTTCAAAGATGGAAAAAATAAGATTAAAAAACTCTCTGCATGCAATTTGAATGATTAATACAGTGATTCTGAAATCTTCTTTAAAAAATGTGCTCATAGACAAGTAGCCACAATTCAAAATTCCCAGTAACAAGTAGACTGTAATCACTTCTTAGAAACAGTAGTGCTATTTTTGAAAGAGTAACAAGCAAGACAGTGCAGCGGGAAAATAATAGTCTTTTCAACAAATGGTGTCAAGACAACTAGAAATCCCCATGCAAAAGAATAAAGTTGGACCCCTACCTCATACCATATAAAAAAATTAGCTCAACATGAATTAAAGACCTACATATAAGAGATAAAACTATAAAACTTATAGAAGAAAACATAGGAATACATTTTCATGATCTTGGATTATGCAGTAGTTTCTTAGATATGACATCAAAGACACAAATGAAAAGAAAAAAGATGAATTGGATGTCAAAACTTAAAACTTTGTGTTCCAAAGGAAATCATCAAGAAAGTTAAAAGACAACCCATGGAGTGGGAGAAAATATTTGCAAGTAGTAATTCTAATAACAGACTTGAATCTAGAATATATTAAGAACTATTACAACTCAACAATAAAAGACAAATACCCAAATTTAAAAAAGAGCAACATTTCTCCAAATAAGATTTGTAAATGGACAATAAGCACAAAAAATATATGATATCATTAGATATTAAGGAAATATAAATCAAAATCACAATGAGTAACTACTTCACACATGCTAGGGAGGCTATGCTAAACAAACAAACCCAGAAACTCACAAATGTTGGCAAAGTTGGACCATTCATTGGAAATTGGAACCCTTATATATTGCTTAGGAGAATATAAAGTGGTACAGCCACTTTAGGAACCAATATCAGTTTCTCAAAAAGTAAAACACAGCCTTACTATATGACACAACAATTTCACTCCTACTAGCTGAGATATGAACCCCTTTGAATTAGGACATATGACAAAGAAGGCTTTGATAGAAAGAAGGAAAATGAAGAAAGATATATTTTAATATAGCACAAAGCAATATATACTCAAATTATTTTTTATAAAGCATAATGAAGTTAAATAGTTCTCTAGTCATGCCCTTTTTGCTTACCAGTTTAATAAGTGAGATAATCTACATTTGTATGTATACATTAGAACATGAGATTTGCATGTATGTGAGGTTCTATTTTTAAAACTATGAAGTAGTAAAAATAAATAACTGATTCCTTCAGTTCCTTTCTTCCCTTACATTTCTGAAGTTTATTTTCATTAGTTATTAATATTTTGATCAGCACGGGAATTCTGACCTGCTCCATTTTTAACCTGGGCATATTCACCCTTCCTTAGGTAACCTGTTGGTCTCCCGCTCCTGGGAGGTCACCATATTGATGCCGAACTTAGTTCAGACATCTGATTAGCATATCACATTACAGTCCAGAACTCCTGGGCTCAAGCGATCTTCCTGCTTCAGCCTCCTGAGTAGCTGTGACTACAGGCACGCACGACCACACCTAGTTATTATATTTTGAAAACTTTTCTCTTTGGTTTTTAAACATAGTTATCTGATCTGTAATATCTGTAATATCATATAGGGGCTATTAAATGGGGATAAAGACCTTTCACATAGGAGTATTGCAAGGAGCCATGAAATATATTTATTCTAACTCTGAAAAACTCCAAATCTTCATATTATAGTTTCTTTGACAATACCTTATAGTTTTAGTTCTCAGCTTAGTATGTTTTCTCAGAAGGCATGTTAAACAAAGGATAATGTTGTAATCCAAAGGAATGAATCTCTAAAAGAATAATGTTAAACATCATTTTATGATAGTACAGAAGATATATCTTATTACTTTGAGATGACAGCGTGTGTTTTGAGGTAGTGGGATTTTATATCATGTGGACTGTTGCTTATTTGGTCTATGAATGAGTATGTTTCCAGTCTTTAACTTTTAAAAATGAATATGTGTGTAGTTGCTTGTGGTTTTCTAAGAGCTTTCCATATACATTATTTCACTTACATTCACAATAACTCTGAGATATATTTGTTCTTTATTTTTTGAAGTTGAAATGTAAACAAAATATTTAAAATACGGATGCATACATGTGTAACTAATAGTTATAAGTGAATCCTATGTAACCAACCAATATAGAGGTAAAAAATAGAACACTGATATTTTCCCAGAAGCCACTTGTTTTCCTTCCCAGTTATACCCCCATACTCTGTTGGTATTTAGTGTTACCTCATCACCATTCTGTATTTAATATTAGTCACTTCCTTTACTTTATAGTTTTACTGCCTATGAATGCATCCCTAAATAATATAGTTTGATTTTGCTGGTTTCTTTACATTATATAAATGGATTCATGCAGCATTTATATTTTGTGTATGTTGCTATTTTTGCCAAACTGTATCATGATCATGAAGACCTATTTTATTAGTTTGATTTTTATTGTGTGAATATCAGAATTATTTATCCTCTTTATTGTTACTGGGTATTTGGAATATTTCCAGTTGCTGGTTATTATGAACAATGCTGCTATAAACCTTTTTGTGCATATATTCATTCTTGGTGGCCATGTATACAAGTTTCTCTTGGCTATATATGTAGGAATGGAATTGTTGAGTCAGAAGATATGCCTATCTTCATCTTTTCTAGGTAATGTTAAACTCTTTTCTAAAAGTGTCTATTTATAGTATTACCAATAGCCTATGAACATTACTGTTTTCAGCATTCTTGCTAACAATTGATGTCAGACTTTTAATTTCTGTCAGTCTGCTGAGTATTTAGTGTTATCTCATCATGATTTAAATTTGTATTCCTAATTAGTAATGATATTAAGTACTTTTAAAAATAAGCTAATGGTATTAAGCACTTTTAAAAATAAGATATTGATTAGGTAGATTTCTTCTGTTGTAATGTGCCTGTTCAAGTCTTTTGCCCATATTGGGTCATTGTCTTTTTAAAAAAAAGATTTGTAGTTTTCTACAAATCTGTGTATGAATTCTATAAAATTCTCTATACGAATTGTTGTTTACATGTATTGCAGATATCTTCTTCTACTTTGGCTTGTCTTTTCACTTTATGGTATCTTTTGATGAACAGATGTTCTCATTTTTAATGTAATTGGATATTCATTGATCTTTTCTTTTTTGGTTAATGATCTTCCTGCACTGTTTAGGAAATTATTTCCTACCTGAGGTCATGAAGATAATCTCAATGACTTTCACAATGGCCTTTAGTATACCTGAAGCTGTTTTGGTATAAGTAGGCTGTAGTTTCTGTTTTTCCTCTTATGGATGTCCAGCTGTCCCAGATAATTTATTAAAAATCTATTTTTCTGACTGCTCTACAGGGTTGCCTTTGTCATATATCAAATATCCATATGAACATGGGTTTATTTTGGAGTTCTTTATTATTTTCTCTTGATGTGTGTCAATCATTGCATCCATACTACCCTGACTTAATTATATTTACTTTATAATAAGTCTTGTTATATTGTAGAGTAGGTCCTGCCATCTTATTCTTATCTTTCAAGTGTCTTGATACTTCTTGGCCCTTTGCATTTCCATATAAATTTAGAATTAACTTGTTGAGTTCCACACACATGAAAAAATCTATTGGAATTTTCAATTCAGTTTGCATTTAATCTATAAGTAAATTTTTATGGAAATGATACCTTGATAACTTAGAATCTTCTAATACATTAACATATTTTCTCTCTCCAATTATTTTAGTCTTCTTTAACATCTCCCAATAAAGTTTATAATTTTTCTTGTACAGGTCTTATACAACATGAACATTTAGAAAATTTAACAGTTCAAGACAGTAGTAACAGAGAAGTTAAAAAGTTATTTGCTAAATGAACAATACAAACAATGGCTTAAAGATTCAGAAGAGGAACAAATATGCCTTAGTGTTTCATAACAGCTGACACTAAAAGATATTTGGTCAACTATTAATTAAGTAATAATATCTTTGTTCCCTCATGAGTGTTATACAGGTCTGGACATGGCTTATTTTCAGTTGATTAATAGGTTAAAAATAAATTAATGTATTAGCTGTTTTATTGACTAACTGCACAGCCACTATTTTAGTTTCCTTTTTTCCCCCTATTGATAGATTTTTATTTTTCCTGAAATGGTTAGCTTTAAGCAGATATTTTGGTAATATATGCATATCTTGCATAGTAATTTCCAACTCAAATATGTTATGAGTCTTTGAAACATAAATACTTGGTGTGACTTCTGAAATGAAATAATGCATGAGCTGCCTCTTAGTAGTAAGTTTAGCCATTTCCATTGGATTATTCTTTTGAAACATCAGAGGCCTTCTTAAGTGCATAACATATGAGCTCCAGGGGAAAACTGAGTCATGTGCATTGTTTTAAGTTAAAATGTAATTTATTCTGTATTGTCAAAATAGAGATTGGCATATTTAAATAAAACTGGCCTTCTTAATTCCTAACAAAAATAAATCTCGGTTGGTAGTGAGGGATACTGTACAGATAGGTCCCAGCCTTTTCACTTCTGAGGAACAGCGATGAAATTGTTTGTTCCTGATAGCAGACAGCCCCATTGCAGAGCCCTGGTTTCATGTTACATTAAGTATTAGTGCTGTTCTTTCAGGAGCTATTATACTGTGACATCAAAGATTTCCTGACAGGGCAGTGGTAGGTTAGCACTGAAGTTGTCTACTGAAATTTTAAAGAATGGAATTAAATATATATGATCAGACTTTAATATAAAAGATAGAGACAGAATTAGAGTGGTTTAAGGAAAGTTGCAGAAATCATTAGTTTATGGGCTATCTGCTTTATCTCTGCTTGTTTAAGCCAAATTTTATTACCTTTTATTTCTTCAACAAGTTCAAATGGCCATTATGTTAATGCTAGGGTAGTTGATAGTTTCCAGAAAGACATTATGAATAAGGAAAAAGTAGCTTTTTGTGAAATAAAAATGGTTAGGTTGACCTGTAGAGTATTTGATGTAAATGAACATGTGGACAGTAATTGCAATGGCCTGACTACCTGTTTGCAGATCCACTAAGTAGTTAAAAGGATCAAACTACACACTCTATTGAAATTATAGGAGTACGATTTAGATGGCAAGTGAAGGGATGAGAAGTCTTGTAACTGAAAAGACTTAATTTTACATTGCAGTTGTACAAATGCAGCTGACTTTAACATTAATCAGATTACAGTGTTGTCTTTTGAAAAGGCTTTTGTTAACTCTTGAGAAATATTAGTCATGTTTGTCTGTATAGGTTTTCTGTTTAAAAAATAAATTAGGTATTATGGCTTCAAGTATTTCTTAAATATTTTTTTGTAGTGCAATCAGTTGCTGTAACTATAACATTACTATGACATATTAATGAAAATCTTGGGATTATGAAATGTCAGTTAATTTTAGAAGCACAATTAATTGTCTGTACATTTAAGACAATATAATTATAATAATTTTGTTTGAGATTAAGTAAATAAATCATACGTTAAAATGCATATGTTCTCAGTATTTTAGTTTTCCTTTTGCTAGAGTAATAGTAAACAAAACTTTTTTTCTGTTATAAACAAAGTATACCATGATACATTTATTTTAAACAATAAAATACTGACACTGTAAGTTGAGAAGTAACTGGAACAAAGAAGAAACATTTATAGGTATTTGGGTGTTTGATTATGTTTCAAAATAATTTTCATCCAGTTCAAAATAATCCATAATATAGTTGTGAAAACAGTTGTTTAAAAAACTGAATGTTGGGCCAGGCACGGTGGCTCACGCCTATAATCCTAGCACTTAGGGAGGCCAAAGTGGGTGGATCACTTGAGGTCAGGAGTTTGAGACCAGTGTGGCCAACATGATGAAACCTTGTCTCTATTAAAAATACAAAAAAATTAGCCAGGCATGGTAGAATGTTCCTGTGATCCCAATTACTAGGGAGGCTGAGGCAGGAGAATTGCTTAATCCTGGAGGTGGAGATTGCAGTGAGCTGAGAGTGCACTACTGCACTCCAGCCTGGGTGACAGGGCAAGACTCTGTCTCAAAACAAACAAACAACAACAACAAAACCCCCAAACAAACAAACTGAATGTAGCATGGCTGTAGTTCCAACTACTAAGGTGGCTAAAGTGGGAAGATTGCTTGAGCCTAGGAGTTCCAGATTGTAGTATTCTATGATCCCACCTGTGAATAGTCACTGCAGTCTAGCCTGGGCAACGTAGCAAGACCCTGTCTCTAAAAAACAGAAACAAATAAACAAAAAACTGGTCATAAAGGTCTTTGCTGTGGCATGTATCTGACAGTTGTTCATACAGATTAAATTGCACAGGGAAATAGTGCTATATTCTTTAAATCATTAAGGATGATGACTCTAAAATAAAATGCCTAAGGAGCTCTGCTGTATTCCTCTTGCCACTTGTTGAAAGTGAGATATTTCAACTTGTATTTCTGAAGTGGCGTCAAATATATAAAAATGCTTTCATCTTTGAAAATTTTTGTTTTGTTTTTATTCTTGGCATGGCAAAATGCATTGGCAACAATTCAAAAGAAGCAACAGCCCAAGTATGAAAAATTTCTGATATCTTCTCTGAGGACCCTGAAGTCTTATATTCTAGAAGTGTTCAAGTAGATTAAGTATTTTCCTTTAAAACATGTTATAATTTCAAGTACAGTATTTGGTAGGAAAAAGGAGAGAATATTGGGATGGATGTTTATTCATTAAAAAGCAATAATCCTGTACAAATATTTATATTGTCAATATTATTTCAATCCTTTTACTTCTGCCAGCTACAGAAATCCTAATTCAAAATGCTTTAAATTGTCAATTTACTAACAGGGTACATATAGTCTAGTAATGTTGCCATTAGCTGGCTAAACGCAACATAGGTATATTTGGAAGTTTCTAGCATGTATATTTATTAACTGAAGGACTGAGAGACTAAAGAATGTTAATCTTTTTCATATAATGAAGGAAGGTATCAGTATTTCAACTAATTTGAACAGTTTTGAAAACCATTTAAAGTCTAGTTAGCTACACTGTATATGAAACAATTGATCAGTAGTGCTCCCAAGAGACCTAATTATAGATGTAGTCAACCCTTCACAAGAAGCTGCTAAGTGAATGTTAGAGGAAAAAGTGTCTGTTTATTTATGTTTGAAAATTTAGTGCATTTAAATTAAAGGCTTCTGGGAAATGCATTCCCAGAGAATGAAAAGAGAATCAGTTGGACATTTAAAAGACATAGTTTTCTTTTTAAATACAAGGTTTTTTTTTTCCATTGAAAAGCCTAAGCAAGTAGAAATTTCTACCAAATTTATCTGTATTAAGTTTAAATATGTTAATGCTTTTCCCAGTCAACAAGTATTTATTAGCTGCTGACTATATGTCAGGTCTCATGGGGATAGAAAATAATTACCATGCATCTCTGAGCTCAGTGAATTTAATAGTTGTTAGGACAAGATCAGAGAGTATACAGTCAATTGCTAGCATATATGGTAAGACTGTACCTTCAAGATGAGAAAGAATAAATTCAGTTATAGGAATCAGAGTAGGCTTTAGTAAGTAAACTTTTCCATTGAAGCTTAAGGCACCATAAGATTTAGATTGGCATTGTTGAGGGGTGAACATCTCAGAATGAGGGAGTTTGCCTTTGTCTTTGCTATGTTTGCAAATTTATATCATCTGGGCACTTTTCTTTGGGCTTATATTAACTGGTTAAATTTGTTAAAGAAAATACATTTAATATTTTTCCCCACTAAAAATCCAGAAGCCTAGTTTTCTGCATAATATATCTTTTTAAACTAACATATTATCTTTGTTTCTCTTTTAATACATAGCAGCAACAATGACTTGAAAGTTCCACCAGTAAACAGGTCATGTAATTGAGGTGAATCCTCAAAATCCAGTTTTCAATATTATTTGGTAAGTGAAAGATAAGGGAAGATCTTGAAAGGCTGAAGGAAAACATGGTTTTTTTTTTTTTTTTTTTTTTTTTAAAGGAAACTGTCTTTGCCTTTCTGCTGCAAATGTAACACATTGCATAGATTGTATTAAGTCTCTTTCAAATCTTTTTATAAAAGGAATCTCATAATCATATTATGTAGTCCTTGGCAAATTTTTACAGTTCTCTGGACCAGAGATTGTTATTAGTATTCAGTCTCAATTTATGTTTTTATCACATTATAAATATATATCTGGCAAATGCCAAGAGATCCAAAAGTTGAAGTTCGTCTTAAACTTAAATAAAACCTAAAAATTAAATCACTGAGGTATGAGTTAAGATCTCAGTATTAGTTTCAGTTACTTTTATTCAATTAGGCATATTTTCTTTTTACCTAAAGCAAAAGAAAGCATTCAAACCAAAGATTTCCCTCTGAAGATCAAACGAAATAAGAGAAATATAATCATTTTAATAGTCTCATTTATGCAAGATGGTACACTGCTATATCCAAGAAACAAAATGCATCACTTATATATTTTTCTGATTTTTGGTGGAAATATTCAGTTAAAGGGATGATCCTATTATCATTTTTTATAATTCTTATGTTTAAAATAATTTCACACACACTACTGCTGTGTACGTACTGTGTGCTAACTGATTGTGCCACTGGAGCACCCCAAAAAATTTCTCTTAACACCTAATTAGATGGACATTAAAAAGGATAATTATTTTGGCTGATATTTAAATATCTTTGCCTTTTAAATGGGCACCAGTGAATAGAGTGAGCTCTGAGTGTTTTATTGCACTGGCATTTTGTTTTGTTTAATTTTGATATATTACCTAACTTTCAAAAATGTGCTGAGATACATTTATTTAAAAATTTAAATGATTGAAATTAATTTTAATTTCAAAATTTTAAAAATAATTTTGCAAAAGTCTTTAAAATTTGCAGTGGGCTTGGCATGCTAAAAAAAAAAATCAGTCAAAGACCTGGGATTGGAGTTTATTGGTGTAAAAATTCCAACTCAAGGCTGGGCGCGGTGGCTCATGCCTGTAATTCCAGCACTTTGGGAGGCCGAGGCGGGTGGATCACCTGAGGTCAGGAGTTCAAGACCAACCTGACCAACATGGAGAAACCCCTGTGTCTACTAAAAATACAAAAATTAGCCAGGTGTAGTGACACCCACCTGTAATCCCAGCTACTCAGGAGGCTGAGGCAGGAGAATCGCTTGAACCTGGGAGGCGGAGGCTGCAGTCAGCCAACATTGCGCCACTGCACTCCAGCTTGAGTGACAGAGGGAAACTCTGTCCCTCCCCACCAAAAAAAAGAAAATTCCAACTCAAGATTCAAAAGATAATTTGATAATGTTCTTCAACCTCTATGATGCTTACATGCCGATCCACCTTGCACTTATTAATTTGTTTTTCCTTTCATTCAGTTAACACATTTATATAGCATATACATTGTGCTAGGCACCAAGGATATAAGGATGAAAAGTAAAAGATTATTGCCCTGGATAAGCTCACAATTGGGGCATGGGAAAGGGAAGATTGAGAAGGAAGAAAGGGAGAAGTAAGAGATACATTTGGGAGAGTAAGGGTGGACAGTGTAAAAGGCATCAAAATATTTCCATATTCTATAATGTTGTGAATATTTTAATGGAGTAATGAATAAAGGGCTGTTGAGCACATAGGAGGAAATATTAATTTTGACTGAGTGAAGGGTTCTTTGATACTTTTTCAATGAATAAAATGTGAATTTTTTATTGCTTACTTCATTGCCCTAAGATCAAGCTGATATGTCCTTGTCCTTGTCCTTATTTTCACATTTTTAAAATCATTGAGGTAAAATTTATATTACATAAAATTATTCATTTTAACATGAACATGTCAGTGCCATTTAGTACATTCACAGTGTTACGCAACCATCACACCTATCTTGTTCTAAAACATTTTCATCCGAAAAGAAAACTCCATACCTACCAAGCAGTTAATCCTTATTCCTCTCTTCTCCCAAATCTACTTTCTGTCTCTATGGATTTATTATATTCTTGATGTTTTCTATAAATGCCATCATATAATATGTAACCTTTTGTGTCTGGCTCTTTCCACTTAGCGTAATGTTTTCTAAATTTATCTATTAATATGTTATAACACATCACTACAGATTGAGTGTCCCTTATCTGAATTGCTTAAGTTCAGAAGTGTTTTGAATTTTGGATTTTTTTTTTTTGGATTTTGGAATATTTGCATGTACATAATGAGATATCATGGGGATGGGACCCAAGCCTATACAAGAAATTCACTTATGTTTTGTATATACCTTATACACATAGCCTGAAGGTAATTTTTACACAATTTAAAATAATTTTGTGCATGGAACAAAATCTGTGTACATAAACCATCAGAAAGCAAAAGTGTCACTATTTTAGCCACCCATGTGGACAGTCGGTGGTTGTTTGGCATCACTGTCATTTCTGACTCTGAATTTGTATGCTATCATTAAGAAATCATTTTCTTATACTTATTCACATGTAAGTTTTTAACAGCAAAAAATATGCCATACCATTAATACAGGGAAATAATGTATTTAGGGTAACTAAGCAGCACAGTAGCGTCATCACAATGCCTGTATCAGGTGTTAAACAACAATGGCAACCAACAGTGGCACTCTCCACCAATGTTGTGTTTTGATTGAAAGGTTACCATACACTGTATTTTATTTTTTTTTAGGTGAGAAAAAACAGTTGAAGGACTAGGAAGAGGATCCTCTAGGGATGAGCTAGTTGGCTTTTAAAAATATTTCCTTCAGAGTCATCTGCCTCATTAACAATAGTTTTTGTCCTGGAAGTCTCTCTTTGATTTTGTAAACTGAGATGATTTCTTATTCTGTTTTGAATGTGCACTGCTGTTGTACTTCAATAAGCCCACCACATATTTTCACTCTGCCATCTATAGGTATTTTTTTTTCTGTAAAGTTGACTTGTCAGAAGAGGTCAGGTGTGGAATTTTCTACCTGTAGTTCCAAGTTGGCACTCAAGAAGTTTCAGATTTTGGAGCATTTTGGATTTCAGATTTTTGGATTAGGGATGTTTCACCTGCACTTCATTCCTTTTTATTACTGAATAATATTCCATGATACGTACCACAGTTTGATTTTCCATTCGCCTATTGGTGGACATTTAGGTTGTTTCCACTTTTTGGCTATTGTGAATAGTGCTCCTATGAACATTTGTGTATAAGTTTTTGTTTGAACACCTGTTTTCTGTCCTTTTGCGTATATACCTAGGAGTGGAATTGGGTCAATATAGTAGTGTTGTGTTTAACTTTTGGAGAAAGTGCCAAACTGTTTTCCACAGCAGCTGCATCATTTTACCTTTTCACAAGCTGTGTATGAAGGTTCCAATTTCTTTACATTTTTGCACTTATTTTCAATTAAAAAACATTAAAGCCACGCTAGCAGGTGTGTCAGATACTGTTTTGATGCCTATTTCTTGAAGGTAGAGAGCTGAGAATCTCTGAAAAACCATAGGGGAATAATGGATTTGGCTGAGCTCCTGATTGGATGAGATACAATAGGCTTAGCTGACTCAACCTATTTTTTTTCCCTTAGCCAGAATTATCCCGAGTTTACCAGAGATACCTCTTGGCTGACCAAACTTCCATACTACATGGTATTGTTTATTGCTCAGAATCTCCTGTCACAAGGGCAGGATTCTAACTCCTCCAGGGCTTATGAAATATTTCAAAGGTTGGTAGTATTGTTTTTTGTATCTTCACTGGACTTACTTTGAAGATGAGCCTAAAGAGGTTTTGCTCATATTTCAGAAGGTTCATAAAGACTTCTGCTATAGCACTTTAGGTGACCATTAGTAAACTGAGGAGCTAGTGCCCTAAATCAGAGGTTCTCAAACTTTTTATTCCCAGGATCTCTTTACATTCTTAAAAATTATTTAGAACTCCCAAAGCTTTTGTTTATGTGGTCTAGTTCAATTGATATTTACTGCATTGGAATTTCTTTCTGTTGATGAGTTTGTTTACTTTAAAATTCTTTTTGTCCATCAAGAAGAGAGTGTGTTATGGAGTTACTGTGGATACTTGTTTAGTGGGTTCTTTTAAAGCAAAACAATAAGGATTCATGGGGAGTATTTGTGTGAAGCTTTGTTTTTTTGGTGTTGTATTTGTGTCGGTATGGTTTTGTTATCAGGATAATACTACCTTCATAAAATCAATTTGATAGTGTTTCCTTCTCTTCTATTTTCTGGAAGAGATTGTGTGGAATTGGTGTTAATTTTTAAACAGTTGGTAGACATCTGGGCCTGGGGATTTCTTTTTGGGGGTATTTAAACATAAGAATTCAATTTTCTTAAGAGCTATCAGGCTATTCAAACTGCACATTTCATTTCATGTTGAGTGAGTTGTAGTAATTCTGTTTTCTGAGCAAGTGGTTTATTTCATCTAAGTTGTCAAATTGACATGTGTAGAGTTATTACTAATATTCACTTACTATTTTTTTTATGTCTGCATGGTCTATAATGATATCCCTGGTTTCATTACTAATATTGGCAATTTGTGTTTTCTTTCTTTCTTTGTCAGTCTTGATAGAGGCTTGCTAATATTATTGATCTTTCAAAGAACCATTTTTTTTGCTTTATTTTTTCTATTATTTTTCTGTTTTCAATTTTATTGGTTTTTGCTCTTTATCATTTTCTTCCTTCCACTTGCTTTGGGTTAATTTTGCCCTTTTGTTTTTCTGGGTTCTAGAGATGGGAGTTTAAATTATTGATTTAAGGTTTTTCTTCTTTTCTCATGCATGCATTTAGAGTTACAAATGTCTTTCTCAGCACTACTTTAGCCATGCCCCAGAAATTTTGATATATTTTCACTTTCACTTAATTAAGTGGATTTTTAAAAAAATTTCTGTTGAAATTTTGTTTTGACTCATGGATTATTTAGAAGCGTGTTGCTTAGTTTCCAAGGATTTGGAGATGGTTCTATCTTTGTTATTGTTTTCTAGTTTAATCCCATGTGGTCAGAGAACATGCTCTGTGTGATTTCAGTTTTTAAAAATTTATTGAGTTTTGTTTTATGGCCCAGTTTGTCGTCTATCTTGGTATATGTTCTAGGGGCACATAAAAAGTGTGTATTCTGTTGTTGAATGGAGTGTTCTATAAATATTGATTAAATTCTGTTGATCAGGTTGTTGAATTCTTCCGTATTCTTTCTGTCTGTCCAGTTCTATCAATCTTTGACTATTGGAATAGTCATTTTACCGGTTTGCATCAAGTGTAAGAACCTTACCTTCCTTTATATCCCATTAATTTCCCTGTTTATAATGTAATTGTCTTACCTGTTTTCTTTTCATGCATTTAGAACCACGTTAGGCAGTGTGCATTAAGCATCAAACATAATTTAGAAAATTTAGGAGGATAAGGAAAGCCTATTGTATTTATTCACCCTACCATATTTTGCCTCTCTTATTCTTTCTTCCTTCCTATGTTTCAACATTTCTTCTTTTATTGTGTCCTTTCTGTGTAGAGAACTTCCTTTAATCATTGTTTTATGGTGAGTCTGCTGGTGATAAACTCTCATAGTTTTCCTTCTTGAGAATGTTTTGATTTCCCCTACATTCCTAAAGGATATTTTCACTGGGTATAGGATTTTGGGTTGACTAGTAATTTCTTTCAGCACTTGGAAAATATTGTGCCACTTCTTTCTGGCTTCTGTGGTTTCTGATGAGAAATCTGCTGTCATTTGAATTATTTTCCCCCTGTAGGTGAGGTATCATTTTTCTCTGGCTGCTTTTACAATTTTTCCTTTGTTTTTAGTTTTCAGAAGTTTAATATATCTTTGCATGAATTTCCTTGAATTTATCCTTCTTGGGATTTGCTCAACTGTAGATTTTATGTACATTTGTGACTATAATTAGGATGTTTTCAACTTTTATTCCTTTGAGTACATTTTCAGTGTCACTCTCTTTCTTCTGTCCTCCAGGACTTTGAAGACATGAATATTAGATATCTTGCTATAGTCTCAAAGATTCCTGACATTTGGTTCATTTTTTTGAAGTCTGTTTTCTCTCTGTTATTTAGATTGAATATATTCTATTGTTCTATCTTCTGGTTCACTGATTTGGTGCTTTGCATTCTACATTTGAGCCCTTCTATTGAGCTTCTAGGTTTGTTTGTTAATTTGTTTTAAATAGAGACAGGGTAACTCTTTCATCCAGGCTAGAATGCATTGGTATGATCATAGCATACTGCATCTTTGAACTCCCAGGCTTAAGTTATTCTCTTGTCTTAGCCTCTCGAGTAGCTAGAACTACAGGCATGCACCAGCCAAGTCCAGCTAATTAAAAAAATTAACTATTGAGCTTTTTATTTTAGTTATTGTAGTTTTCAGTTTTAAATTTTTTCATTTGGTTCTTCTTTGTATTTTCTATTTCTTTGCTGAGGCTTTCTCTGTCCTTTATTTGTTTCAAGTGTGTTCATAATTGTTCATTTAAGTATTTTCGTCATGGTTGCTTTAACATGTTTGTCAGATAATTCTAACACCTTGGTGTTGGTGTCTATTGATTGTCCTTTTCATTTAATTTGAGATCTTTCTGGTTTTTGGTGTGACAGTGAGTTTTGCTTGAAACCCATATATTTTTGTTTTTTATTATGAGACTCTAGTTCTTACGTAAACCTGTTTTAGCTAGCTTTCGTTGACACTGCTTCATTAGGGAAAAGGAGGCTGCTACCTTGTTACTGCTAGGTGGATGTGGAAGTTTAGATGGCCCCCTGGATGGTACGGATTCTTGTACTGCTGGATAGGGAGTTTTAGCTCCCCTTGTGGTCTTCACTGACATCTTAGTGGAGGTGACCTTATTACTGTTGGCCAATGATGAAAGTTTTGACTCTCCTCTAGGCATTACTTGATAACACTCTGGGGGAAAGTGGGAGGGTAACTGGGGCCAGGGGCAGCTGCAGGTATAGGGATATTACTGGCTGCTAGGGGTAAAAGTCCCAGATTACTACGTGGTTTTTCTTTGACATTTCCCTAGCGGTTGGTATTGGATAGCTCATTAAAGCCATGAGAGAATGGAATTCTAGGTTCACCACTAGGTTTGAGTGGGTCAGAGTGGAGCTACAGTATTTTTTCTGCAGTGTTTTGCTGGAGTTAGAGCAGATAGTGTCTAAAAGTTTCCTGTCTTACTAAAAGCTGCTCTTTCCTGGTCCATGGGATAGAGAAAGCAAACTTTTTTGGGGGATGTTTTTGTCTGTATTGGTGTTTTTAGGTTGCTGGCTTCTTTAGCTCCAAGTATGGTATACACAAAGCAAAAAGAAAACCTAGGAAATTCACCAGTGTCATTCCTTGGTTCTGAGTTTCATAGCCAGCCTATCTTCTTTCCACCTTTTAGAGTCCTCTTATGTTTGTCTTATATACAACGTCCAGGGTTTTTAGTTGTTATTTTGGAGAAGGAATAGGAAAAAGTACTTCTGCTCTGTCTTTCCAGAGTTGGAAGTCTTCATATTAGAAATTTTACAACATAAGAGCATGTTAGACTTCAGAGGAATCACATTATTAAATAACCTCTGGAAAACTCCACTGTATACTTTTGAGAATGAGAGTGAAAAAGGCAAATAAGGGGCTGGGTACTGTGTTTCACACCTGTAATCCTTACACTTAGAGAGACCAAGGCAGAAGGATAGTTTGAAGTTGGGAGTTAAGAGACCTGTCTGTGCAACATAGCAAGATTCTGTCTCTCAAAAAAAAAAAAAAAAAAAAAAAATAGCCAGGTGTGGTGGTGTGTACCTGTAGTTCTAGCTCCTTGGGAGGCTGAGGTGGGAGGATCTTTTGAGCCTTGGAGTTTGAGATTATACTGAGTTATGATCAGGCCACTGCATTCCAAGCTGGGTGACAGAGTGAGACCCTGTCTCTTAAACAAAAAGTAAATAACATTATTATCCTTATTATGAAAAAATTAGACCCCTGAAAGGGTCTTGGTAATCCCTGGAGGCTCCATGACCATACACTGAAAACTGCTGCCCTAAATTATAATCTGTCAAGGGACTTGAAGATATTAATGTTGACAATTTCAATTTTAGAGCAATTTTTGTTAAATATTTATTGTTCTAGTCAGGCATTGATCTCAGTTGGGGATATACTCATGTATGAGATAGAGAAAGTCCCTGTCCTCATAAGCCTTGAGTTTTTTGGGTCAATTCATTTGGCAACTGAATGAAGTCACGAGTCTTCTGTTTGTGTAAACTAAATTCTTGCAATCATATCTTAGGAAGTGTCTGGGTTTGTGTGTGTGACTGTTTATTTACAGTAGGTGAAACAGTATAGCTGCGGTCATTCACAGGAGAAGTTCAGGCTACTGAGCCAACTGTGGTGCTCAGAGGCAGTGGTTGATGGACGGTAGAGAGCAATACTTAGTTGTCGTACAGACAGCCTGATTTTGTACATGATTTATCCTCTCTTCCTCCTTGTCTTATTCCCTTTCTTATTCCTCTCCCTTATTTCTGCCTTTCTTTATTCCTTCTTCTTCTTCTTTTTAAAAAATATTTCAGTAGCTTTTGGGGGAACAGGTGGTTTTGGTTACATGGATACGTTCTTTAGTAGTGATTTCTGAGACTTTGGTGCACCCTTCATACAAGCAGTGTACACTGTATCCAGTGTGTGGTCTTTTATTTTTCACCCCACTCCCATATTTTCCCCAAGGCCCCAAATACTATTATATAATTCTTATGCCTTTGCATCCTTATAGCTTACCTCACACTTAAAAGTGAGAACGTATGATATTTGGTTTTCCATTCCTGAGTTACTTCACTTATATAAATACCATGGAATACTACTCAGCCATAAAAAGGAATGAACTAATGGCATTTCTTCCTTCTTTCTTACTTTCCTTCCTTCCAATTTGAGTTGTAGGTAGATTGTTTCCTTAGATTGCATTTCCAATTCTTAGTCCACTTTTGTCATGGCAAAGTTATAGTCTTACACTTCATTATTCATTTTATTTAGGTATACATTTACATTATATATGTACCCCCTACCTATGTACATATATATTTACATATTTGTATGTAAAACAAGGCACCTGCTACATTTTAGGCACAATGCTAGGCACTAGCAACAACACTGGCAGTTATATGTGAAGCCCTTTAGTCTTAGAGTAAGAGTTAGAATATTTTAGTATCATGGCTTATAGAGATCACTAAAGCATGCACTGTAGAGCTTGCAGGTCCCTAACCATTGTAGCTTCCAGTTTTAACTGAGGTTAACAGTTTCTTTGTATGAATCCACCATAACACTTATGAATGGATTGGCTTTGAAAATATCTCCACCCTTTCTTTCATTCCCAGCATCTAACTCATAAAAATTGGACTTGACTTGCATTTCCTTGAGCCATTGCTCTTAAGGGTAGTCTGACATTTAGGCATCAAAATGTGCTAACTATGGTTGTAGTCTGGCACTCTTTTTTTTTCTTGACTTTCCCCAAAATGGCAAAATAAAATAAACCAAAATTTCAAGCTTTTGGTTTAATTAAAATGGGCTTTACAGATATGCATTTGAATAGTGCATTAATATGCTAGGGAAATAAGGGGTTCAAAAGTGAATATTGCCAGCATTCCTTAGGCTCTAAGGAATAGCAACAAATAAATATTGTGCAACTTACAGCTTTGGAAAGACTAGTACAATACAATTAATAAAGCATGAAAGCCAGTAGCAAGTAAATGAGAGGAAGGGGGTAAAGGCAAAGTCATTTATTTATTTGAAAGGTAGAAAGCTGCATTTTTATGTTGTGTTTTGCTAGTTTAAGACACCTGTGTCTTACTTGCTACAAACACAAATTCCAAGGATGAATAATGGAAATCATTGTACAGATGTAAATGGTGTATTGACTGCTTTTTTCAGTCTGTAACATACCTTTCTTGTTGGCACCAAAAAGCAATGAATGAGGCATTTTATTAAAACCTAGGCTTGTGTTTCTAATCAGAGGTCACTGATTGGTTCTCACTTTTCAGTTTCAGATTTGTCTATGTTTGATCGGGGCAGCAGCGACATTTTTATGACAAAGACTTTGTACTAGCCTGTATCTGTCTGTTGAAACTTGAAAGTCTTTGGAGCTGTGATGCTGACAGCATGTGAACACTGCAAGAAAGTGTGAGCTGTGTAATGTCTTAAAGAAACTTTCAAGTATCATCTTCCTTTTGTGTTGTTTGAAAGAGTTTCAGATACTATTATGATACTAGTGAAAAGGTATTTTATTGATTAAAGGAGATTTTTTTCCTAGCAAATATGCATTAAGTCAGTCTTCCTATTACTTTTTCTGTTCACTCCCTGCTTTATACAGCAAGTTCATTAACATGTAGATATGCAGTGATTGAAGTCAGACTGCTTTTTACAGTGGAGTTGTCTTGATATAATGAGCTCCTCTTTAATGTTCAAAAAATTGTTGTTACTTTCTAAAAGGGGTTGTTTGTGAATTTCATTAAATTTAATCTTCTCTTCAAACAATTTCTGCATTGTTCAGTTTACTACAATTAAAATGCTTTCTGATGCTAAAAAATCACTTTTTACAGATGTATCGCAAATGTAAGCACTGTGAGAGGGGCTTTGTTTTTTACTTTGAAAGAAAAAGATGCTATTTAGCTGAGAATTCTTATTTCTTAAATCGCCCCTCCATATGGAAAATCAGAGGAGGGTATACTTACTGTACTGCTGAACAGGCTAGTTTGCTCATAAGGGTTAGGTTTCATAACTAGTTCATTCAATCCTTGGACTAGAGCATTGGTCTAATCATAGTTGAAAAACAAGGGTCTTAACCTTGCCTTCTCAGCTTACTAGAGTACAACTCCTTCATATTTAGAATGTTGGAAGTATTGAGAAAGAAGTTAAGTTTCTGCTTTGGGTAAAAGTTCTCAAAGGGATGTGGGCACCTGACTAAATTGTTGGTTGCAGAGAAGTGATTGCAGTTCATAGTGAATAGCTTTGTTCTTTGTAAATAATCTTTTCTACTTAGGCCCTGGTCAGCAGGACTTGAATAGTATGAGAGTAATTCTTGTAGTCTCTTGAAGACTGGGCACAGAAAGAGGTAGAATGTCTTTCTGGAGAATATTTAGCAGATTGAAGGCTTAAAGATTTCCAGGTGGTATCAAGGATGTTTTCCAGGTGAATCCAAGAACAGTTGGCTTATGAAGGCAGGGAGTTGGAGAGTTGAAAATAAATTACTTGAATATCTTAAAGATTTTGCCAGCAATCAGAGTTTATAGAGCTATCCCACTCCTTCTGTGACCACTACTCAGGAAAATGTTCTTCCAGAATATCTCTTCCTGCTTTAGTTTCAGAGGCCATTTATGTGACGTCAAAATATCTAGTTAAGTCAGAGATACATGCAGAAGTTCTTGATAGTTGGAAAAATTGTAGAGAACAAATAATTTAGATGTTTGGCTAATTTTTGAAATTGTGTTTTGACTTCTTAAGAAAAGAGCCAGCATCTGAAACTTAACAGGGTTCTTTAGTAGACTGAGCTAATCATATGACTAAGTTGGCCTTTATAAGTCATTATGTTGTAGCTGTATAATGAAAGGGCTTATCAAATGTCTTTATCACCCCAATAAGGTGACAGTTTGATCTGAAAAAGGAACAGTTCTTGGGCTACCTAACACACAAAGTACTTCCATAGAGTTGTAGGAGCTAATAATGATTATAAGAATGTTACTGATATTATCATTTACAATAATAATAAAGAATAACAATGTTGTTAATATTATATAATATACAAACGTAACAGTTTGAGGTGAGAAATATGGATATTAGAAATAGATACCTAGGAATATTCTATATAAGCCAAGAAGTAATTACAGAATGGTAAACAAAAGAGTCATGGAATTTTATGTTTAGATTAACTCTCATTGGAGATTGCCAGCATTATGTTAATTAAATCAGAAGAAGCTTCACGAAAGAAAGGTAAATTGACAAGCTGGGGCTAGCCAGGGAGGATATTTCAGAGGGTGGTGTATAGTTAAGAAAAAAGCTGAATGTGGGAATGAGTTTAGTGGATACATTTAATGTGGAGTACATTTTCCAGAGGAGAGTTTAGGGTGTGAGATGGGGAGAAGAAAGAGCTAGGGATAAGCTGGAGAAGAATAAGCATTTCAGAAATTTGTAAAATGCAATACAGATGCCATATGGAAAAGTTTTTAACCTTTGTCCATCTTTACATTTCATGTGAACACCTATACATAATTGTTAATTATGCTCAGGAGACTTTTGACATGTTTGATGACATTTTCCAGTATTTGAGTGAAGTTGGAGTGGAAAGATGACATTTTATGAGAAACTATAGTTTTCAGTATTCAGTAGTTGTGATCAAAATACTTAATAAGACTAAAGGGAAACACCATATTTTGAAAATGCCATCAGAAGTCATGGGCTTCTGAAGTTTGGAAGACGTTTACCTGTTATTGAAAAAGGAAAACTATGTGTGGCAATCAAGTTGTGGTAGGTAAGAATAAAGAAAAGGTAGAGTGTAGTTAAAGTTAGCGTTCCTGAAGCTACTTAACTTGATCTCAGAGTTATTATCAACTAAAACCTATGAATTGGCCTATGAATCGTTACGTTATTGGTCTACAGAATAAAATTTGTGCCTTCCGTATTTTATGAATTAACGTTCCATGCTTTTTATTATATGCAAAAAGCAATAAAACAAAGTACAAGAACAATAATGTTTAAATATTAGCGGCAGTTTGAATGAAAGTAAATTTATGATTATACAATGTTATTTGCTGAAAGCAAAGCCATACTACACGGCTTGGTGCTGGGTATTCATCAATCTGAAATGTTAAATATTTTAATGAACATAGAAAATTTTACAGGTATTTGTCTTAGATTTAAAACTAATGTTTTAATGCTCTCTTCTGCATGTGATTCTGTGGTTATATTTGAACTATTTCTATAAAAAGGATGCTACAGTTATCTTTTGATTATGTTTGAACATTTGGGCCAAGGGATGAAGTTGAAGCACTTTTATTTTAGTGGGAGGAGGTATGGAAAATGCAATGTTTTCTGAGATAAAAATGAGTTAGATTAGCATTGCAGGCAGTTTTAAGAACATATAATCATTTATTATAGCGTTAAGCCATATTTCCATTTATTTTATTCAGATTTTACTGAGAATGTTGTTTGTTTGGGGATGTGGAATATCAGTGTCTTTGATTTGCTTTATTTCTCATTTGTAGGCTATGGCTGTAATGAATTTCTAATAATTATGACTGAGTAATATCCCCAGCCATTTTGGCAACTTGAACATGTTACGAGATAGTCTGTATCCAGTGATGATTATTTATTTATTTAAGGATTTTTGTTAGATGCTTGAGATATGAGTTACTCTAGAATATGATTAAGAGCTATGGCATTCTTTTGAGTAAGTCTTCATTTTAAATTAAGCATAACGTTTTAATTATTTTTCTTTTACATAAAAATAAAAATATAAAATACCCAGAAGTGGTATCTCAGTTTTTCCAAACAAGATGTCAAAATCAGAATCTTGAGGAGAAATATTTATATGAAAAGAATTATTTGGATGTAGACTTAACAAAGCATATTATTGGATTATTGGTAAATATGAATTTGCTTATATTTACCTAACTAGTCAAGGGCACATGGTGGAAGGCACTTCTGCTTATTAATATATTCATTATATCTCTGCTTCTTTTGCAGTGATTTAACTTTGGTGGATGGAATTCTCTGATAAAAATATTTATGTGTCTAAGACTTTATATGTATTCTTTCTATCTAACTATATTTTTGTATTCAATAGTGTAGTAGGGAAATTATAGTTAAAAATAATTTATCATATATTTCAAAATAGCAAGAAGAGAAGATTTGTAATCTTCACAACGCAAAGAAAACATAAATGTTTGAAGTACCCTGATGTGATCATTACATGTTATATACAGGTATCAAAATATCACATGTACCCCCAAAATATATGCAACTGTTATATATCAATAAAGTTTAAAAAAGACATTAGATGTAAAATAATGATAATATATTTTATTTAAGAAGCGCTTAAATCCTGATCTCACCTGAGCAAAAATAGTTTAAAAAAAGAAATAATTGTAGTTATGTTGTTAGATGATCAGCTAATTAGTAGTAATTTAGATTCACTAATTATACACCACGAATGATTTAATAACTTTTCATAGCATTGTCAAGTTTTTAATGTATAAGTTAAAAATTCTTTCTTATTTCAGACTGTTGGATTTTTTTAATGTTAGTGAGGCCACAGATTCTGTTTGCTTGTTTATCTATTTGTTTTTGGCTGTCAGTTTTGCAAATTGTCCTGCTGGCTAGTATGTGATTGAAATTGAGATGTTTTTAATTTTTCGGATATTTCTATGTGAAACATTTAGAGAAGTAGTCCTGTACATCTTTTAAGCAGTCAATGACCTTATCTTTTGCCAAAATCAAATGACATTCAATACTGATCCTATGGAGAGAGCAATCAAAATAGATATGTAATTATAATTACTTTTTCCCCTGTCATTATATCACTACATGCAAAACAACTGATTTGTAAGAGATCACACAACTGCTGACTTCTGGCAGGTGTAAAAGTTTTTTTTTTCTTTGCTCCTCTCTCTTTCCCCTTTCCTGTTTTTATCACACGTAGGATTTATTGGAACAGTTCAGACTGACCTCTTTCTTGAAATGTTTAATTTTAATTCTAATAGTTTATAAGAAATAGCAGAAGGACAAAGGGAAGTTAATATGTTTATGATTGCTTCATCTTTTCAGAAATCCTTCACATTTGTGTACAGTTTGATTGTTAAGAGAGTAAGGAATGTTTTGGGTAACTTTTGTGAGATCATTATAAAGACTTGGATGAAACACTGTATAATTAGCTGCCACAGTTGCTGCTTTAGGAATAAAATCAAATGTGAGCAACATGAAGGCAGGGACTATGTCTTTTTAACTGTTCTGACCCAGTGTGCATTTTGTGCCTGCACATAGTGGTAATGTAGCAGTTATTGTAAGAGTAAAGGAAGATAGGATGGGAGAGAAGAAAAAAAGGAGAAAAAACCCAAGTTGATTGGACAAAGTGATAAATTCCAGGTCATTCTGTTGTGATTGTTTTGGCTGATGCATTGCCCTCCCAGACTAATAACAAACAGAAATATGATCTTTCTACTGAGCATGAACATGGTATAATTTTGAGAAACCTGTTATCAAAGGGTTTTAAGCACTTTTGTTATTAGTTCACAGTGACTCAATTCTTTTTCTTCCTGCTCATTTTTGTTGAGTAGTATTGGGAATAACAAGACTCAAGTTGCGTGTAATATTTCAAGGAAAGCTTTGATGATGACTATTACCATATTTATTGTCTTTTCTTTTGAAACTGCAGCTCCCTAAGACTAGTTCTCCTTTTGAATCGACTGGGTACTGCCTCGTAGTAGGGCGTACACGTCCTAAACTATGTTGGCCATCCTAAGACCCTTCAAATATTCTGTAACATATATGTGCTATTTAAGAGTCAAGGCCATTCACTGGTTAGTCCATTAGCAGAAAGTGGTCTATTTTTCATCTTTTAGATAAGGCTGTTGATGAAATGGTGTTGAAATTTAGGACTGGCATAGGACCTGAATAATAGAGTTCATAATTCAGCAATGAAACTCATCTATCTGATCTTTATGCATTTCTTGTCATTTTATTTATTGTTAATTTTATCCTGGTTCTGTTTGGAGTTAGGGGCACTAATCTATGTTAGATGGGCCTAGGATCAATGCTTCTTTAAAAGTATGGTCTCCACAGGGAGAGAAGGATGCTATATGTGTAGCCATTTATATACACCAGGTCCAGACAGAATAAAGTTAAAAAAAAATGGCCAAAATCAGCAGATGGTGACAAAAGTGATCCCTGGATGCCCTCATTGTTCGTTAGCATAGGACACTTCCACCAGCCCCATGACAGTTTACAAGTGCTATGGCAACAACCTTGAAGTCACCACTCTTCCATGGCAATGTCCTGGAAGTTACTGCCCCTTTCCTAGAAAGTTCTAATTAATCTGCCTGTCAATTCACATTAGCCTGCCCCTTAATTTGCATATAATTGAAAGTGGATATACATGAGTATAAATAAAGTTCCCAACAACCCATACTTTGCTGACTTTAGGTGCACAGCCTATTAGTTGGCCTGCTCCACAAGGAGCAGTACCATTCAATAAAAGGTTGCTATCTAACACCACTGATGTGCCTTTTAATTTTTTCCTAGGCAATGCCAAGAACCTCCTGGGCTAAGCCCCATTTTTTTTGCTCACTTGTCTTGTGTTACTAGGAAGAAAGTTCTAAAAAAAACTTTTTTTAGATGATAAATTCTTGGGTTTAAAGTCCATGTTTCAATCCTTTAGTTGACATTGATGATCAATAATTCTTTTCATTATACAATGCAATAATTATCATTGTATAAAAAATGATTTCCATGTTTCCCTAATGTTAGTTACCAAATAATTTCATGTCTGTGAGAGATTCTTCCTCACTTCAAGATAGGTATTATACAATGCCATTTCAATTTTCCTGGTTCTCCAACTGTGTCAGACTTCTGTAATTTTACCAAATCAACCTTACTTAGGAGTGCCAGCCTAGAGAAAGGCTGTAATTGTTTATGGCACAGAAAATCTCTTTCTAATCTTTTAGATGTTCTTTGATAACTTTTAGAAATGTTATATAAATTTTTTAGTAAAAAGGAAAAATAAAAAATTTCAAACCTCTATAATGCTTGGAGACCTGAACCTCACTGTAACTCCCAGGATTGGACAATTTAAAGTACGTATTTCTTTATTAAGTGTCATGGGTAGCAATATCTTGTTACTAGTGTTTAGAAAAATCGCTTTTTTTTTTGAATCTTTTCCAGAAGATTTTCTTTTTTTTTAAATTTTTTTATTTTATTTATTTATTTATTTATTTTTTGAAAGAAAGAAAAAGAGAGAAAAGAAGAAAGAAAGAGTGAAAGAAAGAAAGAAAAAGAATGTAAGAGAGAAAGAAAGAGGAAGAGAAAGAGGGAGAGAGAACGAGATTCTTGTTCTATTGCCCAGGCTAGAATGCAGTCTAAAAGTGGGTATTAAAAACCTCTTTTATGCCAATAATTGTGCTTAACAATGGAGACAGGAA
>CAUYLG010069130.1:0-20899 GCA_963573385.1 Cacajao melanocephalus | reverse complement strand
AGTTTGGCTGGATATGAAATTCTAGGTTGAAAGTTCTTTTCTTTAAGGATGTTGAATAATGGCCCCCACTCTCTTCTGGCATGTCGGGTTTCTGCCAGGAGATCCACTGTGAGTCTGATAGGCTTCCCTTTGTGGGTAACCTGGCTTTTCTCTCTGGCTGCCCTTAGCATTTTTTCCTTCATTTCAACCCTGATGAATCTGACAATTATGTGCCTTGGGGTTGCTCTTCTTGAGGAATAGCTTTGTGGTGTTCTCTGTATTTCCTGGACTTGAATATTGGCCTGCCTTGCTAGGTTGGGGAAATTCTCCTGGATGATATAATGAAGACTGTTTTCCAGCTTGGATTCATTTTCTCTGTCACATTCAGGTACACCTATCAAACATAGATTAAGTCTTTTACATAATCTCATATTTCTTGGAGGCTTTGTTCATTTCTTTTTACTCTTTTTTCTCTAATCTTGCCTTCTTGTTTTATTTCATTGAGTTGATCTTCAATCTCTGACATCCTTTCTTCTGCTTGGTTGATTCGGCTACTGAAACTTGTGTATGGTTCATGAAGTTCTCGTGTTTTTCAGTTCCATCAATTCATTTATATTCTTCTCTAAGCTGTTTATTCTCATTAGCATTTTGTTAAATCTTTTTTCAAGGTTCTTAGTTTGTTTGCATTGGGTTAGAACATGATATTTTAGCTCAGAGAAGTTTGTTATTACCCACTTTCTGAAGTCTGTTTTTGTCAATTCATCAAACTCATTCTCCAGCTTTGTTCCCTTGCTGGTGAGGAGTTGTGATCCCTTGGAGGAGGAGAGGCATTCTGGTTTTGGGTGTTTTCACCCTTTTAGAGATGGTTTCTTCCCGTCTTTGTGGATTTATCTACCTGTGGTCTTTGTAGTTGGTGACTTTCCAATGGGGTCTTTGAGTGGATGTCCTTTGTGTTGATGATGAAGTTATTTTTTTCTGTTTTTTAATTTTCCTTCTAACAGTCAGGCCCTGCTGCTGTAGGAGAGCTGGAGGTCCACTCCAGACCCTGCTTGCCTGGGGATCACCTGCAGTGGCTGCAGAACAGTAAGGATTGCTGCCAGTTTCTTCTTCTGTTATCTTTGTCCCAGAAGGATATCTGCCAGATGTCAGCCTGTGCTCTCCTTTATGCAGTTTCTCTTTGGATATATGGGCATCGAGGAGCTGCTTGAGGAGACAGTCTGTCCCTTACAGGAGCTCAAGTGCTGAGCTGTGAGCTCCATTGTTCCATTCAGAGCTGCTGGGGAGGTATGTTTAAGTCTCCTGCAGTGGAATTCATAACTGCCTTTTTTTCCCAGGTCCTCTGTTCTGGGAAGGCGGGGCTTTATTTATAAGTTCCTGATGTGCTGCTGCCTTTTTTCAGAGATGCCTTGCCCAGCAAGGAAGTAGCCTAGTCACAGTCTTCCAGCAGAGGCCTTGCTGAGCTGCCATGGGCTCTGCCCAGCTGCTGTGTGAACTTCCTTGTGGTTTTGTTTATATAGGTATAGTTAAAACTGCCTTGGTAATGGCAGTCTGCTTCAGTAATGGATGACTGCCTCTGTAATGGCAGACTGCCTCGGTAATGGTGGACTGCCTCAGTAGCGGTGGTCTGCCTCAGTAATGGTGGACACCCTCCCCCACCACAAAACTGGACCATCCTGGGTCCAGCTGTGCTTGCTGTGAAACTCAGAGCATTTCAGATTGCTGGTCTTTGTGGGGGTGGGACCTGTCGAGCCAGATCACCTGGCTCCCTGTTTCAGCCCCCTTTTTTTCAGTTGAATGGGCGACTCTGCCTCCCAGGCATTCCAGGTGCCAGTTGAAACGGCCACCCAGATTTGTGTGAGTTTTTGTGCGGAGACCCACTGTGCCGGCTGAAACAGCCACGCTGGAGACTCATGGCACTTTTCTGCCTGGGAATCTCCTGGTCTGTGGGCAGTAAAAACTCATTTGGAAATGCAGTGATCACTCACCCTCTGCATTCTCGCTGGGAACTGCATTCCAGAGCTGTTCCTATTCAGCCAACTTGGATCATATCCTGGCTGATTTTAATATTTTCTCTTTGTCTTTGGTTTTCAGCATTTTATGCAATGTACTTACATATACTTTTATTTTTGTTTAAATCTTGTTTAGGCTTCAGAATGCTTTTAAATTTATTACTAATATCTGTTCTCAGTTTTGGCAAGCTGTCAGCCACTATCTCAGCAAATGTTACTTATTTTTTTTCTCAGACACAAATTGCACATACTTTAGGCTTTCTCACTGTGCCTTCTGAGTTGCTTACTCTCTCTTATATATCATTTATAATATTTTTTCCATCCTTTATTTTGAATCTATTCTTCTGGTCTGTCTACCAGTTCATTAAATCTCTTTTCATTCTACTGTTTATTCTGCTAGTAAGCTGATCTATATGTTTCTAATTTCAATTATTGTACCTTTTATTTCCAGAATTTTCATTTTTTTTAAGTTGTCTGGTTCTCTGATGAAAATTTTGTTTGTGATCTTCTTGAACACAGTAGACAGACTTCCTAAAAATATAGACTCTCCAGTATCTGGAAACACCATGGATCTGATTCCATTGCCTTTTTTCCATACTGGGTTTCACTTATGTTGGTCTGTCTCCTTGCTTATTTAAAAAAATTATGTGACAGACTCCAATCACTGTCTTCTATTCCCAAAACATTGTCAGCTGTGCAGTGAATTCTCTCTACTGTCTCTTCTAGAATTCCAAGAACAATCCTTGGGGAAAAATGGCTTCTGATGTTTGTTTAACCTCTTTGGTTATCTCTATTTCTTATCTTATTAGCTCTCTATTATTTTCAAGCAGATTATTTTTAAAGGTTTCTACAGCTATTTTCATCTCATGGAAGTGTTGATCAAAAATGCTTACTCTGCTTTAACTTGGGTACTTTTATATTGATGAATTATCATGTTTCTTTTTAGTGTTACTTTCCTTTTATCCTTTTATTGGTTGACATTCATATGTAAATTTATTTATGTCAATGAGTTAGTCAATCAGAATTTGCAATTAATGACCAAACTTTAAGAAAAATCTGATAATAAGTCTTACTAGTAAGCATCATCTCTAACCTTACCATGTAGTTTATTGCTGGCTGCTGTCTGTCTTTGATTCTTACCATTGTATTTTGTTTCATGCTCAAATAGTCACTAAATATTGTAGGTATGACTGTACTTAGACTTTATTTTAGTCCATTCCCCTTATTTGATAGAAGTGGGGGTTGCTATTGCATATCTTGAGGAACATTCTATTTATTCTTTTCAAACTACCCTTTTCTCATCTTCAAAGATAATCTCTTCAAGGAAGACTAATCTCAACCAGCCAGTTGACAGGAAAGAGGGGTCAGGGTGGGAACTTCTCAGTCTTATTATGAGTTGATTGTTCACTCTTCGTACTATGTGATCTTCCAGTAAACTCGTCTTTAAATTATGTTGATGTGTACAAACTACCACAAGAAAACTTAATTCTCAGGGTTCTAAGAGGAGATATTAGAGATGTAAAGAGGAATATGATATGTAACTAATGTAATAAAAAACAAACATTTTAATTTTTATACATCAGTTGTACTAAATATTGTCACTATTGCCAACTCCTCTCGTATTTGGGACATATTAATTGAACTGAATTATAGAGTGAGTGAAGCTACTGATATTATGTGGGAAAGCCTTGTTTAAAAGTATCTGAGCCCGTCTCTACTAAAATTGCAAAAATTAGACAGATGTGGTGGTGCGTGCCTGTAGTCCCAGCTACTCAGGAGGCTAATGTAGGAGAGTTGCTTGAACCCAAGAGGCAGAGATTGCAGTGAATTTAGGTCATGCCACTGCACTCCAGCCTGGGCGACAGAGCAAGACTCTGTTAAAAAAAAAAAAAATCTGAGTTCTGGTAAAACGTGTATTTTGAAAAATTAATGGGTGTCAGTTCCCATCAAGCGTTGTAAGGCCCAACAATTCACTCACATATGGGCTTGATTTTCCTGTGGCGTGTCTCATTTCCACAAATAGAAAATCTCATTGATTTGGAAGTTATTGATCAGAATGCCCTTCTCTGTTACCGAGTGCTGAAAAGGAAGGGCAGCACTTCTCAGATACGTTTAGAACTCCAAAAATCTCCACTGCATCTTGAAGAATATTACTCTGGAAATTTGGACTGTCTGCAAAGTTGCTGCAGTCCCAATAAGTGTTAAAAAATTTAACTACAATTTATTGCATCTGTTTCATTGAGGGTTGTCTTAACATTTGATAATTATTGAGGAGAGCATTTTGAATTTTTCCTGTATATGTGGGAGAATACAAATATTATTATTATTATTTTGCTGTAAGAATTCCTTTTTATTCCAAGCAGTTGATCACTTTTTGGGTTTCTATCACTCAGGAAGTGGTACAGGGATTGCATAGCTAAGCAGGAGGATGGGGTCTCTCTGTGACTGTCTTAGCTTCTGGTTTGCTGGTGCAGAGTGGTTGGAGTTTATCAACTTTCCAGTGACTGATTCCTTAAATCAATTCACAAGAGAGTGATATTTGAACCACAATGCCAAATAATTATTAATTACAATGGAGAAAATTTATTTCTGGTGGTCTCTATCCACATACCTCCGTTGTCACGTCAGGGTACCTTAGGGGTACTCAGAATTTTGCTTGCTGATATGAACAAGGGGAGATAGCTAATCTTAAAATCTGTTTTTTTCCCCCATGCTATGTAAAATCCAGAGAGATCTCCCTGCCTTTTAGATTTCCCAACTCTAGTGAGCTTTAGAGAGGGCATCATGTCTGTCCCTGATTCAGTCTTGCTTTCTTCTGAATAATCCTGGATAAACAGAGAGGAATTTCTCTGCTTTGCACTTGCCTTTATTTGGCCTTTGCTGAACATTGCCTTGATGTTTATGCATTTCTTTTTTCAGAATAATAATCCCATTGAACATTTTCTGGATAACTAGTTAAGTCTTTTCTGGGATGGTCTACTCTCATGCCTCTAATAAAGACAAACCCGAGGCTGAATAATTTATAAAGAAAGAGGTTTAATTGACTCACAGGTCCACATGGCTGGGGAGGCCTCACAATCATGGTGGAAGAGCAAGAGATGTCTTACATGGCAGCAGGCAAGAGAGAGCTTATGCAGGGGAATTCCCCTTTTTAAAACCATGGTATCCCATGAGACAGATTTACTATCGTGAGAACAGCATGGGAAAGACCTGCCTCCATGATTCAATTACCTCCCACCAGGTCCCTCTCATAACACATGGAATTTACGGGAACTACAATTCAAGATGAGATTTGGGTGGGAACACAGCCAAACCATATCATAGGCACTGCTTTTTGGGGATTTTACCTAAAAACATTGTCTTTCTGAAGACTTTTGCAATAAATCTATCTTTTCCTTGACATGTTTATTTTACTGATTTAATTTGCAGAAGATAGCCATCTTAGGTATTTGGTGGGAATTATCTATTTTATAGATTATGTTCATAAGTTAATATACACAAACACATTTACATATTTCATATCGTCTCTCAAAATAATACCTTTTACCCCTTAAATTATCTAATCTTTTTCTCAAATGAAGAAAGAAAGCAGATCATTCCTTTGAAATAAAAATTGCATTTGTGTAGTTGGGAGACTTTCTTGAATGATATCTTGAAACTAAAAAGGGAAATAATTACTAAAAGGAATCCATATTTATTCCCTGTCCAAATGTAGTAAGTAAAGAATGACTGGACTGTGTTTCATCTTTGGAGCCGTGTGTGAAAAGTGGTATAGAAAGACTTGGTTTGGTCCCAGTAGTAGTGTGAATCTGTGTAGGAGAAGCCAGTGGCAGGTTGTCCCCAGGTATCTCTGTATCATTTTAAGAGCCTCTACTGGGAAGCAAGAATTAGAAGAACAGGCAACTGAAATGAATAAATAGCAATATGGTTAAATAAGAAGTCTTGAGGTCCTCAAAAAATGAAAAATGGAATTATCATACATTCCAGCATTCCCATTTGTGGGTGTATATCCAAAAGAATCGAAAACAATATCTCAAAGAGTTATTTGCATATTCATGTTTCAGTACACCATTATTCGCAATAGCCAAGAGGTGGAAGCAACTTAAATGAACATGGACAGATGCATGGCTAATGAGATGTGGTGTATATCTATGAAATATTATGGAGCTTTGAAACAGAAGCAAGTCCCATCATATGCTACGGCATGGGTGAATCTTGAAAACATTCTGCTAAATGAAATAAGCCAGTCACAAAAGGACAACTATTGCATGATTCCTCTTACAGGAGGTCTCTAGAGTAGTCAGACTCTTAGAAACAAAAAGTAGAAAACTGGTTGCCGGGGGCTGTGGGAGGGGTAAATGGAGAGTTGTTGTTCAGTGGGTGTAGAGTTTTAGTTTTGCAGGATGGAAAGTTCTAGAGATCTGTTGCACAACAATGTAAATACGGTTAACACTGTGCACTTAAAAATGGGCAAGATGGTAAATTTTATGTTACATATTTTTTCAACCACAATTTAAACATGAAAGGATAATCTTGGATCGTATGGCTTTTCTCCAGCTTCAGACCAACACCAGGACACTTGCCACCCCCATCGGAGCTCTGCATTGTCCTGCAGGACCTCACACTTTTCCTGGCCTTGCTTTCATTGCATGAGGATTTTCCTGTTCGTGGTTCTCAGTTCACTACGTGGTGCTTCTTGAGCACCCACATCATCCAAGAGTTAGAAGGCAGAGTGCTGAGAGATTTAGAGGAGACAAAGGTTTTGATTGTTGTGGGAGAGGTAGAAAATACTTGCTTTCAAGTCCTTCCTGAGGTTGGCCTCATTTTCTTGTTATTTACCAATAAGTCCCAGGGATAATGTTTGGGTGGACACAGAGTCTGTGAACTCCTAGGAGATACTGTCCAAGCACCCAGGCTGAAGGCTCTGGAGGAGCTAATATAGAGTGTATGAGAGTGGGGTGGGTGAACCAGACAACTTTTAAAGTTCTTTCAACCTCTGAGATTCTACTATCCCCCTCCAAGTCTATTTATCTTTTATTGTTAAAAACACAGGCTTTTGTGACACGTTTACTCAAGATGTCCCTGTTGACATTTTATATTTCTCTAAATGTCATGCTCTTATCCATTGTATATGAAATTTATATTAATTTCTATATGGGACAATTTGTACAAAATAAGAGGGCTTTGTATGGTTTTGAGATTCTGAAAATTTTGATTTACATAAGGTATTACACCGGATTTTCTACAATAATTTCCCATTTCTGCATTATCTTCTGACTTTGAAAGTGAAGGAGGCCATAAACTATATTTTACAGTTAAAAGGCCTTTAAAAAATACCAGTAGAGTCAGCTTTGGTATCAGTATGCCATCCAGGGACAAACAGGCCTGTCTCAACAATTTTTTTTATTTTACTTATCTTAACACACAATTTATTAGCAAAGACTCCATGAATCTAGCTTTCTCCTAATGTAATGCATTAATCTAAGTGGGACATGAATGCTGAGGCCAAACCCAACAACCTGCATTATTCAAAGCAGGACAATTATTTCCTGAAGATGAAAGTCCCTTTATGAGCACTGTCAATTCTTCATCTTTTTTTCCATAGTAAAAATAGTTTTTTATCTGGTTCCTGTTGGTATCCCAGGTGGTAGCTAACATTTAAATCATGACATATTTGCTAGAAATTCCATCTATCAAGAAGTAGAAACAGGCAGTACTGCGTTGAGAGAAAGGGGACTTGTAGTGGATTCAAACTAATTTTATGTTTTAAGTATCCTCCTTCTATACAAATGGAAAGTGGATATTTTTAACATTCATCAATAGCTTCACACAGAACCCATTTTGGAAGTCACTTCGATTTTATAACATTCAGCATACTTACATTTGAATTTTTATAGATAGGCAATTAAGTCACAACACTCAATGCCTAGGACTTCTCTCTCTTGCATGTTAGGTTCCCTCAAAATGTCCTAGCAAATGTTTATAAATGTTTTGATTTATTTTAGCTCCACAGTGGCTTACCTTAAGTTAAACAGTCACTTGGAAAAGTTTTATGACTCTACTTTCCCAGTGAAAGCAGATTTGCTATTGTCCAGTAGAAAGCTGTATGGGTGGGTATGGAGTTGACTCTTGGAATCAGACATTAGACTGCAGCACTGACCAGAATGACTTGCACTGGCTGCAATGAAGGAACATGAAATGGACAAACAAATGCTTTCATGATGTTAGATGGCACCGTTTTGGCTTCCTTCTCTGACATTTCTTCTCCTTGAATTAGAGGGAAGTCTACCTGGTTCATTTGTGGATCATCAGAAATATAATAAGGATAGCTCTTTTAAACTATAAAATTAAAAAAGAACATATTGTCCATGGAAAATTCTAGAAGCTTATTAATTTTAATTTTTAAAGTCACCTCTATTACTTATTACAGAGTGGCAACAGAACATTCTGGAGCCAGACCGCTGAGTCTGAATCTCAGCACCCCGGCACCTTTCCTACTCATCTGACTTGGGGCAAATTAACGGAAACATTTTGTGTCTTTGTTTCCTCTTTAGTAAAACGGGTTATAAATAGTACCCAGTTCATGATGACAGCATGAGGATTAAATGACTGTTCAAAGAACATGGAACAAAGCTTGTCACATTTAGCCTATTGAAAAAGGCAGTTTCTTACTTTGGTTAAAGAGAAACAAACCCAACCCAACCCTGTGGTTAGCTTTCTAATAATTCCAGTGACAGGTAAGTGAATGGAAAAAGGCTTTCATTACATGAAAACAAATAAATATTAAGTGCCTACCATAAGCAACGTAGTACACCAGGGAGAGGCTTAGAAGTGAAAGGTGTAGCTCCAAATGCTGACATGTGATGCAGTTAGACAGGAGACAAGAGGGAGAGGCTCACTGGGGGTCTCCTGCAATGCTCTGTGCATCTCTCTCATCGCTCTCGTTCCCCTGTGTCATTCTTGCTGGTTTCAAGGGTACTCTCTGCCTTTTAACAACGGACTCTTTGTTTTAGCCCTAGTGCCTAACAGTTCCTGGAGGAGACTAGATGTTCAACCTGTATTTGTTGATTGAATGAATAAATGCATGAATCCTTTTGAAATAAAATGTACATGAAACTATTCACTAAAGAAATGAGATTTGATATAGGCTTTGAATGATGAGAGAATTTACATGAGAGTTGCCAGATCAATTACAGGATGTCCAGTTTATATAAAAATTTCAGATAAACAATAAATATTTTTTTCAGTGTAAATATGTTTCATGCAATATTTGGGATATACTATACTAAAAAATGATTTGATATTTAAATTTCAGACAATGATTTTTTTTTGTATAAGTATATCCAAAATATTGCATGGAATATACTTTTACTAAAATCTATTCATTATTTTTCTGAAATTCAAACTTTGTTGGATGTTCTGTATTTTTATTTGCTAAATCTTGCAACCCTAATAAGAGAAATAGGAAACAGAAGGAATTTTAATTTAAGGAAATGTCAAGGGAAATATATGCAGGCATTTTGTTTTTAAGAAAATTAGTTTTTGAGTAGAAATATTTGAATGAAGAATTGGAGTGGGAATAATCCCTGGAATAGTACCCTTTCTTCCTCATTGATTTTTTTATAAACTGTATATTTCTGGGCACCCTCCTCTGACCCCACCTTGATCTTCCTTGATCCACCATCATAGATGTTCTATATAAGGTAAAGGACAAAAGTTTTCCAAGACACGTAGCCTGTTGGTCATTCAACCTGCAAAGTTACCTTAAATGCTACTGCCTGTATAAGACATAGGTCCATGACTGTGTGTTCAGGAAAAGAGTGACCCACAATAAGCATACATTTAGACACTTCAAATAGATTTACTGTAGCACTTTAATGGAAATAGAACCTGACCATATTGTTTTCTATAGATAGACTCAACCCTTGACTTTGACAGGTGCTACAATAAGTTAGCCGAAAGTCTTCCCTTTGCTCTTTCAATGTACTTATTATGAAAGGCAGCCTGGGCTAACTCTCCCAATATTGGCATTCCTTTTCCTTCCCTCCCTTCCCCTCTCCCCTCCCTCCCTCCCTCCTTCCTTTCTCCCTTCCTTCTTTCCCTCCCTCCCTCCCTTCCTTCCTTCCTTCCTCCCTCTCTTCCTTCTTTTTATTTCTCTCTGTCTTTCTTTTTACTAGTTCAGTGATTCAATGCTTTTTAAAGAACCTGGAAACAAACAAATTGTATGGGCAGTTTTTATGTTTATCACATTGTCTGTATTAAATACCTAGTGTTTGTCATAATTTCCTGGGCTATGAGAGGCCTTATAAATATCTAATAAATGAAAACAACATATTCTTCCAGGTGCCCCTGTTGAAAAGCAAGATAAAACATTTGACCTGTCTCTTCAATTAATATTCTTTTCCTTAAACTACTTAAAATATTGACTGTAAAGAGATAGGACCCAGTTGTGCTCATTACCAGTAAATCTTCTCATCTTTCCCACCTTTCAACTTTTAGACTTTAAGGCATTTAAAAGGCACAGATCCAGAAAGGCAAAACCACAGAGACCAAGAAACAAAGTGAAGGGAAGATAAAAAAATATTTATTTTCTATCAGCATTCATAACTTTGTATTATTCAACTGAATTTTATTTTTCTGCATATGTGAAGTGAATTGTTTATAATGAGAAAAGGGAGAGAACGCTAAATTTCATGGGATGAAAGACTCTTTTAAAGATAAACCAAAGGGCAATTGAGAAGTATGGTCCCAAAGAATAATAATTGAATCTTGCCTTTTAAACTTTATTTTATTTCAGTGGCTTCATGGCCTGGTGCATTATGCAGTCACCTGAGAATGTGAGGTACTGGTGGGATTTCATCTGGCAACATGAAGTATAATGCCTGGTTCTCCCTTATGTCTCTCTCTGGCTTTCAGTATATAGACACAGCTATGGAAAATATTATTCACTGCCAGTAATAGGCACAAAAGGGAAAAATAAATGTTAGGTTGATATAGTTACTAATATTTGCAAAATAAAACAAATTTAAATAAATATAAGGTAAGCAAAGGATGTTTCTTCATGGTACAGTATTGAATTCAATTTGGAAAATATTTACTCAGTGATTTCAGCAGGCCAAGCTCTGTTTTGGACATCACAGGAAATGTAATGATACAGTCTTCGTGCTCAAGGTGATTATGGTTTGATGGTGGCAAGGAAAAAATTCAATATGCAAGTGATTATCATATAGAACAGAATGTAGTAAGAGCCTAAGGAGGGCTATACCCATGGCCCCAAGACATGTTTGATGGAGAAGAGATTACATCTCGTTGTGAGAGCAGGAGGATAGGGTGATTGTGCTCAGGAAGGAAGTAAAATTTGAAATGGAAATTGACTGGGGGAGAAATGGGATAATAAGTTTCTAGTGGAAATAAAGTTGTAAGTCATTGAAAAAGATCACTGAGAAAGATCTAGCCCTGCTGGAGAATCTGGTGTGTGTAGGCAATGAAAGGAGATCGGGCTAGAAAGTTAGGTTGGGGCTAAACTTCTGAAGGGCTTTGAATGCCAGGAATGTGTCTTTTCTACCTAATGTGGCCAGCTGCAAGTCACCATTGAAGATCTGCCTGCAATAATCAGATTAATTTGGCGTCAATTTGAAAAGTGCTTTGGATCAGAAGGAATGTGCGAATAAGAGCAAGAAAGACTTGGAAGCAATTTAGAATCCATGTGAGAGGTTATAAGACTTTAAAGAAGATTGGTGGCAGTAACGGTGGATCTGAGGAGAGCCGAGAGTGTCAGTTGTGTTATAGCCTACTTCTGTATTTCAAAGAAACTTGGCTACACCAAATCAATCAGCTCCCTGCTGCTTCTGGACTTAGATGTGTCTCACTTTCCTTCTTATGTTCTGAGCTTTCTAGGCTTGTCCAGGAAAAGGGAACAGGGGAATAGCATGTGCAAAGGTTGCTATCTAGTTGATGGCAAATTTTCTTCGACTTGAGTATAACAAAAGCAACATTTGAAAATGTTATTTATCACTCTATAAACCACAAAGTGATGGAAGAAAGTGAGCTGAAACAAGCTTGAAAAGTACACCTATACTGATTTATCAGTGCTTGCTCAAGACGCTGTTTTCCAGTATGCACTTGAGCAGCTCCCTCTCATTGCATAGGAGCCTGTTTATCAGAGTTCACTTACCTTGGGAAGGATGTTAGTGAGACGCGTCCATCACCTCCTGCGGAGGTCTGTCCTGCAGACCCTAACTCAATGGCAGATGAATGAATATACTCTCACACCCAGTACAGTGATTTCAAGTGGGTTAGAGGTAGTCCTTAACTGCTTTCAGAGGGCGATTGCAGATAAATGACCACAATTCCCTGTACCTCCTCACATTGATTCAGCATAGATTTAATAACATGCTTGTGGATAATTAACATGGTTAATTAAGAGGTCCTAAGCCAACATGCTTGTGGATAATTAACATGGTTAAAAGAGTGTTTTTAAGAATAATAAAGGCCTTTGGTTCTGGAGCCCAAAGTAAACACTATGAACGGGTAATTCCCCTTTGGCCTCCCCCTGAGAGGACCATCCAGCACAAAGTTTATGTGAGTACACAGAGTAGAGACAAAAGAATGTGGGGTAAATAGAAGGAACTGGGGAAGCTTTATCGTCCTTATCTTTTACCCTATGACTTAAAGTTCTAATGTGATGAACTGGCTGCCTTTAGCCTGTTCCATTAAAAACCTTTTGGCCTTCCAAAAGGTTTGAGACTATAATCTTGTAACTTTCTCTAATATTTACCTAATATTTTGCCAGCCACCCTGAGTAAACGCCAACATGTTAGGAGGGAGGCACTGTAGGACAGACGTGGCATCAAGTTACTCCAGACAGCCAGGAAAGATTGGAGCCAGAAGACAAAAACAAAGCCTGCCTACTTAAAAGAGGGAAAGTCTAAAGTCAAGAGTCAGCTTATGATAAGAACAATGTTGAGGAAAATGATTTAATAAGATAAAAACGCCCAAAATTGGGATACCTGGAACATGGTCCTTTGGGTTGTGGGCCCAATAATAATAGGTAATATTTTTTTTGCTATTCATTATATAGTAGTGAAGTTGCAGATATTGTAACCTGCATTTTTTTCCTCTCCCTAATGGTGATATTGAATCTGAGAATGGTATGCCTCAGTTCTGTGAGGTTTCAATGTATTCATACTCAGTTCTTCCACCAACTTTATGAGGCTGGGTTTATTTTATCTGCATTTCACAGGTGAAGAACTTCAGGAGATAAACTTCAGAAGGAGGTGCAGTGACTTCTTCCAGATCATATAGCCTGGAAGTGGTGAAGTTAGAATTTAGCTTACAGGGAAGAATAAGAAAAAAAAATTGAAGGTTGGTGGCTCACGCCTATAATCCCAGCACTTTGGGAGGCCAAGGCGGGCGGATCATGAGGTCAAGAGATCAAGACCATTCTGGCCAACATGGTGAAACCCTGTTTCTACTAAAAATACAAAAAAATTAGCTGGGCGTGGTGGCGTGCACCTGTAGTCCCAGCTACTCGGGAGGCTGAGGCAGGAGAAGTGCTTGAACCCGGGAAGCAGAGGTTGCAGTGAGCCAAGGTCGCGCCACTGCACTCCAGCCTGGCGGCTGGTGATGGAGTGAGACTCTGTCTCGAAAGAAAAAAAAATTGAAGGTAAGTAGCCTAGGAAAGTTAAAAAATAATAAATCCAGTGTTTTAACAGTAAAGTCATAGAAATTTAGGTAAAAATTACATACGGATATTATCTAGGACCCACTAGATTAACATAAATAAAAGGTACTTAGATTAGGTACTTACAACATTAAGATTTGGTCTTTAAAACAGATTTTTTAAAAATTAAAACTTTAATTATTTTTTTATGGGCAGGGTCTTGCTATGATGCCCAGGCTGCTCTCAAACTTCTGGCCTGAAGCAATCCTCCCATCTTGGCCTTCCAAGGCACTTGAGATTACAGGCTTGAGCCACCACATCCAGCTTTTATTTTTTACATTTTATAAACTGTATCCACAACAATGTTAAAATCGGAGTAGGAAGTCTTTGGTGTAAATTTATTTGGCCTTGTTACTTTGTTGACCTTGTTACTTTGATTGAAATCATAGACAGATGTAGACTATGGACATACACTTTTCATTTTCCTGTTCCCACTCTGCTAGACTTTGCCTGCAGTTCTGTGATGAGAACAAATGCATTTGTCTTTACAATAAATGGGATCCCAGCTGTTGGGCGTTTGTCTGGAAAGACATTCCAGATCTTGGACACATCAAGCATGGGGGCCTTTTGCATCTGTGTGAGTCAGCCCCGTGAGGGCCAAGGTATTCATGAAAGACATGGATGCTAAATAGAATGTTAGCCTGGTGACAAAACACTCCTAGGGAGCTATGTGCTGAGCATGGAGAATCAACTGCCTCTCCAGGAATGTAAAGCAATCCTTGTTGCACTGAGAGAAATAATTGTCAAGTTACTTTCTTGGTTCTTTGGGAGAAAATGTTGGATTCTCTCCCTGATAAGCCAGATAGATACTTTGAGCCAACTTCCAGGGGGCCAGGAGTGTCAAGATGAAGTTCCCTACTTCTTGGAAGAAATGAGAAGTAAATTAGAATGTACTATAATGTTTCATCAACTAGGTGATGGGTAACCATGTTTGCTGAATGTATGTTAGTTTAGTATTGGCCTTTTATAGAATAGCTACTTTTGCACAAAGAGATGTCTTTCAGAAGCTGTCAGGTAGAGCCCAACCCTATTACCTCTGTAGAAGCCCACTGTCCTCTTCCCTAGCCTGTAAGTGGATCTACAAGGCAAGTTGGGTGAATTCTTATGATGAGGAATCACGAGGAGAAGTTTCTGGAGACACTAAACTTGCATTACTCCTTTTCTTCTTGGCAGAGCATTGTAAACCCCTTCCAAAACCATGACAGTCTCTGGCTTCCCTCAGCCCCTTGCTGTCTTTTCCTCTCTGCTTCCTTCTCTCAGCTGAACTTGCCATGCAGTTGCCCCCATTGCTGCTGTCCTTCCAGAGTGAGCACAGTTATTAGGAATTCATAGGGACAGGTCGGTTAATAGGGGTGGGATGAAGGAAATTAATGGTAAATTGTAATATGCATCCCAGAAATAGAAGGTATTGATGGCTCAAAGGTGAGGTTTATGTGGATTAAATGGACATGATGGATATGAAAATGTTCAAGCAATTTGTTATGAATAAGGTTGTTTGCAAAAGTCTGGATATGCTGTCACATTCTGTCCCTTGTGTCCTTGGTTTTGGGATCCTTTTCAGTATGTGCACCATATGAAATTGGTACATGAGTTGAAAACTATTTATTGGCTTAGTTATAAACATAATTTCTTGGTCTAAGGGCGTATCACTTATAATTACCACTACATAAAGATTTTTTCCCACTCTGTATTTATACCTGGAAGTGTACTTCATTCTCATTTGTTTAAAGAATGAATATTCATTTTTAGGTATACTAAGGTCTTTGCTTTTCTTCTTCAGGTTAACCTATTTTGACCCTTATCTGCTTATTAGCACTTTATAAGCATAGGTAGAATAAATAGAATGAAATAAATTACATTATTTAAGTGTGGTAGCTGTGTAGTAAAGAGAAAAGGGAAGGTCTTTGGAAGATAGGATACAGTTAATGGCTCATTAATTTCAATTATGTTGTTACTTATTAGCACAAATAATTTAAAATTGGCTGTGCATAGGAAATTAACAAGAGACTTAAAGATCTTTGGTGAGTGGCTATAAGGCTTACCTTTATTTGTGTGCAAAATATTCATCTTAAATAATAATAATACATAGAAAGTTGTTTCTGTGGCCAGCAATTAAAGTTTGTTTTCAGTTAAAAGGATAATTCTTTCAATAACTGAGTGAAAGTATCTTGAAGCAGGAAACTAATGACATGAACTACTATCTCACTTAAAATACAGGGCAATCATAACCTCATTGAACCTGCAGTGTGAGTGAGATTCAATGCATGTTTCACCAAGGTCAAAGTGATAGACAAGGTATATAAAAATTATGGGAAGAAGATAATGAAGCATAAATGCCCAACCTGACATGTCATTGCTTTTATATGTTTTGTACCAACAAAATATTAGTTGAAAGAGACAAGGTGCTTATCAGCATGTAGGGACAGAACAAATTTGGGTTATGTGATCTGGAAGCTACCGGATGATAGTTGTAGTGCCTCAAGCAGCACTAAGGTAAGAGCTATTAGCTGACAAGTAGTTTTTTTAGATTTGTTTTGTTTTGATTTAGAGGCGAACATTTATTGACCACCCACTGTTCCAGGAAGCACTCTATAGTCATTTTTCATTTGCTAACTTACTTGATTCTTCTAATAACCTTGTTATTACTGACAAATGAGAACATTTATTTTTGTTAACATTCATTACCAATAGTAGATGTGGTCAGTATTGATAAATTGTTGGGATGTTTATCATAAAATGCAGATATGGGTTTGGAGAGGAGGGAATAAAAGAACCAAGAAAGGCTGAACCAAAATGATTTTGGGATACTGACATCACACTTCCATCCTAAAAGAAGTGGGAATCATTTTTAGTAGTGCAATACAGCAAGACAGGTAGTTAGAACTCTGCAAAGTGTTAATGGTGCCATTAGTTGAGTGTTGTGTTTTTCTTTTTTTTTTGTAGGATCATTAGAAACTGTATTTCAAGCCTATAGACTATAACCCTAGCAATCTGTCTTGTAAATATATATTCTTAGCAACTAGGAAAACCAGGTGTGGTGATTTAAAATTGTGTCCACACTCTTTCCTTTAAAAGGTAGAGAGTAATTCTATTCCCTTTGAGTGTGAGCCACATTTATTGACTTGTTTCTAATGAATAGGATAAGGCAAAAATGATGGCGTGTGACTTTGAAGACTAGGTTATAAAAGGCATTGCATCTTCCCTGTTACCCTCTTGTGGAACACTCATTCTAGAGGACATGTAAGCAGCCCCATAGAGAGATACATGTGGTGAAGAACTGAGGCCTTCTGCTAAGAGTTAGTGAGAAACCAAGGCTTCTGGCAATAGCTGTGTGTGTGCCATCTTGGAAGCAGATGGCCCAGCCCCAGTCAAGCTTTTAGAAGGCTGCAGCTCTGCCTGTTATCTTGACTGCAACCTCTGAAGAGACCTTGAGCCATAACTACCCAGCTAAGCTGCTTCTGCATTTCTTACCCATGCAAACCATGAGATAGTAAGTGTTTCTTGATTGAAGGCAGTAAGTGTTGACTAATTTGTTATACAACAATAGATAATTCATATGCAAAGACAGGGAACATATGTGTCGACATAAATTAACCTATATTATTGGAAGAAAACAAGTTGGTTGCCCAAGAAAACAGAGCCTCAAGTCAAGCTTGTGTGCCTGAGCTTTACTGGAGAGTGTAATTGGAGGGAAGCAATAATGACGGGAAAAGGAAAGCGAGGCAAGGAAGATAGGAAGCAAAAGTGACACCTAATAGAGTGGGCTACAGCTTTGCAGGATGCCATAGTTGGTTGTTCAGTTACTTGGGCTGTGTCTAGAGAGGTGGAGAGGTGACATAGAATCACTGTGTCTTCGAGCTGTCAAGTAGGAAGGCTTCTACTAGCTTCTTCCTGTCTATCAAAGGGCAAATGACTTTCCATGAGGCATTAACTCCTCGTCCTTCTTAGCAGTACTAATTTGTCACTCTGGACCTCCTGTGGAATAGCTAGACCCTGCATGGGTTCAGTCACATTGGATCTGGGCATTGAGATGGTTGCAGTTCCTGCAGGAATGAGTGTGATAAAAGCCAAGACAAAGCCTGACTCTTATCCTCGGGGGAGACTGAGAAAATTGATGGTGTTATGAGATGCAGAGAAATGATTGCAGAAGTGTCGTTCTTTCCTGCAGCCATAAGATGAAGCCAGTGGCTGGGACCCAGGGGCCAGATGGGGCTTGGTGGATCTGCGGGGATGATGAAGTGGTCTGGCATCCAATTCAAGCCTACATTTATACCATATAAATGTATGAGGACTATTCTGCTGCCAGGAAACGTAAGAACATCCTTGTGGAGGCAGTGCCTTGTAGTGGGCAGGAGTTCCAGCTCTGGAATTTGATTCCCAGCTCCCGCTTTTACCAGCTAGGTGACCTTGGGCAAATTCCATGTCCTTTATGGGCATTGGTTATCTCATCTTTATAATAGAGATAATAATAGCACCTACCACCCAAGGTTGTTGGGAAAATTCAATGAGTTAATAGATCCATGATACTTGCAATAGTGTCTGGTACAGAGTAAGTGCCAGATAAAACACGAGCTATTGCTGATATTACTGCCTGCTAGGAACTTATGTGCATGAAGAACTGATAGACAAAGGCATAAAAGATAGAACTAATAAGTGAGTGGACAGAAACACTCAAAGCGAATGTGGGCCAAAACTGGATTAAGAATTTTGCATGTAAAAGGAAAGGTAGCTGTGTAATTGGAGTGGCAGGTTAACCACTGAGTGTTTCTGATAACTTGTATTTGGGAATGGAAAAGTATCCTCTGACGATTTCTGTGTTGATGAAGGCTGAAAATGAGAGTATGAGAATAATAACATTTATTAAGTACCATTTATATGTTACCTGACTTTTTGGATACGTATTACCACGTACGTGATCTGATTTTCCTAGACCTGCTAAGTGACGAAGTTCACATCTTTCCCTTTCTCTTACTAATGTGGTTGGATTTGGGATGCCAAAAATCAAAAATCAAGTCAAGAAACAAATAGGAATCAGGGTAGATTTACCTGACTTGCCTTAAACTACATAGCTCTACAACTAAATTGAAGGAAGCAAAGAGAATAATGGGGGAAACAAGATTCATGAAAAATAAAATGAAGTCAGCCTGCCAGTACACATCTGGGAGACCAGAGGCCAGAGTTGGGAGAGAAGAAGAAGGCACATATTCCACAAACATTTTATGCCAATGTTCATTATATGTCAGTTATTTTGCCAAATTCAGGTTTTATAACTATGAGAGACAAAAGTTCTTGACCTCAAAGTGTTTTAGCAGGGTGTTGTAGATTAATTTTAAAAGGCTATGATTCAAACGACCCATTGTATATTAAATGTATGTAGAAATGCATAGACATTTTTAACTATGAAAGAAATAGGGCCAAGGATGGTGGCTCATGCCTGTAATCTCAACACTTTGGGAGGCCAAGGCACGTGGATCATTTGAGGTCAGGAGTTTGAGACGAACCTGGTCAACCAACATAGCAAAACCCCATCTCTACCAAAACACAAAAATGTTAGTTGGGTGTGGTGGCACATGCCTGTCATCCTGGCTACTTAGGAAGCTGAGGAAGAATCCCCTGAGCTTGGGAGACAGAGGTTGCAGTTAGCCAAGACTGCACCACTGCACTGCACTCCAGCCTGAGGGACAGAGAAATACTCTTCCCCCTTCCCCAAAAGAAAAGAAAAAAAGGAGAGAAAGAAATAGGTAATGTAGGACTCATCTTTTTCTGCAATCAACTGCAATGTTGACCAATATATAGAAAATAACTTTTCAGATATTTGGCAATAGGCCGCACAGTCTTCTAATGCCTTAAAAAAGGGAAACTAACAATATGAGTCCTATAGTTGCCTCCGATTTCTGCGTGAAACCACTTTTTGGATCATGATATGAGGAGAGGGAACACAAGCAGAGTATAGCGGTTGCACTGAGCTGAGAAGACAGAGAAGGAGGAGGTTGGAATTTGCAGGGCAGAGTACTCAGGAGGCTGAGGCAGGAGAATTTCTTGAACCCGGGAGGTTGAGCTATGATCACACCATTGCACTCGAGCCTGGCCAACAGAGTAAGACTCTATCTCAACATACACACACACATAGGTATTCTGTCTCTCTCTCTCTCTCTCTTTCCCTCTTTCCCCCTTTCCCCCTCCCCTCACAAATTGAATTGTGATATATGGAAATCATATTATATTAACCATTATGTTAATATGATTATGTTGGTTTACTTCCAAATAATGAACTAACTTTGCATTCCAGAGATAAACTCTTACTATAAAAGAAAAACTTACTCACTCTTACTGTAAAAGAAATCTCATGTCATCTTGATAGTTGAGGAAAAGAATTTCATAAAATACAACATACACTCATGGTAAAAATTCTCAGTCAACTAAGACTGGAAGAAAATTTCCTCAACTTCAGTCATGCCTACTGACGTTAGGCACACAAGACAGGAATAAGACAAAGCTAGTCATCTTCATCACCTAAATTCAGTATTGTACCAGAGGTTTTTCTATGCAGTATAATATGGTAAGAAAAACAAAGACTTTGGATTGGAAAGAAAGAAGTGCCTTATATATGGATGGCATAAATTGTATGTATAAAACCTGAGAAATATACAATTTACAAAATACATACTAGAACTAATGAGTGAGCTTTTAGTAAAATGACAGGATATAGGTTTAATGTACACAAAAAAAATCAGCTTAGTTTCTATGTGTTAGCTATAAAAAATGTGAAAATAAATAAAAATGCTATTTCTCCAAGACATAGCTTAATCAAATTGCTGAAAAACAGTTATAAGAGGAAAATCTTAGAAGCAAGAGAAAAAAAAAACAGGTTACATAAGAGAACAGTTAAATGCACCACTGATTTCTCGTAAGAAACAATGCAAGCCAGAATTACAGTCTTTTTTTTTTTAATTTTTATTGTATTTTAGGTTTTGGGGTACATGTGAAGAACATGCAAGATTGTTGCACAGGTACACACGTGGCAGTGTGATTTGCTGTTTTCCTCCCCTTCACCTATATCTGGCATTTCTTCCCATGCTATCTCTCCCCACCTCCCCACCTCCCACTGTCCCTCCCCTATTTCCCCCACAACAGACCCCTGTGTGTAGTGCTCCCCTCCCTATGTCCATGTGTTCTTATTGTTCATCAC
>CAUYLG010069127.1:0-27360 GCA_963573385.1 Cacajao melanocephalus | reverse complement strand
GTAGGTACTATTATTGTTCAAATTTTAATGAGGAGAGAGGCAAAGGCCCAGAGATAATGAATTTTTTGTTGAAGGTCACACAGCTAAGAAGTGCTGGGTAGATTGCAAAACGTTTTTCCCATTCTGTTGGTTGCCAATTCAAAATGGATATCCTTAATGAAATAATTAAAAATGACAGTATTGGATATCTGATGGTCTACTTTACAGGCAGGAATGTTATTAAAAATATTTAACAACCTGTGACAGAGGCATCAACCAATCAGAATGAGTTGGATCCAACCAATCAAAACTAGTGCTGACAGACAACAACCAACCAGTGCAGCTACCTGAGTGAGGGCTGGCAGTTTGTCAGCACAACTTACTGGGAGGCATTGTTAAGGTGCTGCCAACTCTCTTAAAAAAATAGAGTTACTGTTTTAGTTTCCTAGGAACGTCATAACGAAATACCACAAACTGGAAGACTTAAAGTAACAGAAATTTATTGTCTCACAGTTCTGGAGGTTAGGAGTCTGAAATCAAGATATTGGCAGGGACCTGCTCCCACCAAAGGCTCTAGGGAAGGAGCATTCCTTACTGCTTCTAGTTTCCAGTGGCTGATGGCAATCCTTGGCATTCTCTAGCTTGTAAATGGACCTCTCCAGTCTTTATCTTCACATGGCTTTTTTCCCTGTTTGTGTCATTGCATCCACATTTCCCTCTTCTTATAGGAAGATTAAGTAACCCCTTAGTCCTTAGTATTATTTAATTCTGTTAAAACGTAAATGTTGGTGTGACAATTTGATGGGGACTTAGTATTTATTGGCATGTATGTTTGTGCTTGGGGAGGTATTATATTCTTATACATGACTTTATTGAATTCAAACAAGTGTTATCTTAAAAAAAAATGGAACTGGCCACAACTAGATGAACATCATCCATCAGTGTATTTAAGAGCAAGTACAAGAAACAGGAGAGAAATAGTAGTAAAGTTCTCGGAAGCCTTATCTTGTAAGGAGTATTTGCAGATGGCGGTCATTTCTTCAGTTCTCAGAACAGCTGTGTAGAAAAAGGATTAGACTTCAGAGGGCAGAACTAAGTAAGTTTAAGTTAAAGGAAGTGAAATATGGGACAAAACTTTCTTAATGTACTGTCTACCAAAGGAAGCGGCTGCTGTGTAAGGGAGTAGCAAGTACAGGTTCCTGGAGGTGCACAGGCAGATGCTGAGATGCAGAATTACCTTTCTGGGACATTTTCATAGAGCTCTTGCCTTGAGAAAGAAATTGCAGTGGAAGCTGTCTTCCAGCTTTGAGATCTATTGCAGGTCCTAAAATTGTTCTTTATGTGTATGCCATGAAAATCAATGTTAATTATGTGACAAGCTATTTTTATAAGTTTTGTTCTGTGATCTTGGTGCTATGGACTAGTCAGGAAAAAAGGGGGAAGGTTTAATCTAGGAGTGGGGAAACGTCTTTAATAAATAAGAAAGGTAGGAGAATAAAACATGCTTTTATTGAGACCTACTGTGTTCAGGGTGTTGGACTAGTCACTTTATCCATATAGTCTCATCTCATTTGGTACATTTAGTTTTTCACTGATCAGTTTGGAACTTATGGGAAGTGGTTCTTAAAATGATGAATTCTTAAAATAATTGGGGTTTTATTATATATTTTTTGGGGATGAAACACAGGACTGTTCTGATGGCTACATGTGCAAAATACACTTTCAAATTAAGAATGAGCCTGTGATGTCACATCCAGGGACATCTACTCATGGACAGATGTGTCTTCCCATGGAGGTGAGTAGTTTAATGTATCATGTTCTTCTTTTCAGTCTCTATGAAGTATACATTTAAACATTTAATTCTTGTTAAGTAAATATTTTAAAAACTTTAAACTTCTTCCCATTGGATCCTGGGCCTGTTGTACGGGGAGAAGGAGGTATTTTCCTTTGTAATACTGAAAGCAAGAATTATGGTAAAGTTATATAAGATCCATTCTGACTCTATCCAGATTGTAGTGAGCCATCATTCATTTGGTTTCTATTGGATCTGAATACCACAGATGCCTTCTGTTATCTATTGATTTTTTTTGTACATGTAAAATTCCCTGAAGATAACACAGCCCTAGCCTCAGGCTGCTTAATACTTGACTGGAGACCTCTTTGCCTGCTCTGCCTGTAGCCCTTTTTCCCTTGAAAATATGCTGGATCTGGGTCTTATTCCTTAGGGGACTTTAACCTTGACTTGAAAATCTTGCTGAACCAAATTTTATTACGGTACTAATGATTGAGTGGTTTTCTGAGATATTTTCAATTTTCTTTTTATCGAAATGCAAATAGCCTTATTATATTTCTTGTGAAAAAATTGTGTATACCCATTTTAAAAATAAATAATAGAGAAATACATAAAAAGGATTTTAAAATGTCCATATGTCCTTCAATAAGTTACCACTGTTAACATTTTAGGAAGTATCCTGTCACATATTTCTATCACATACACACACATACGTACTTGTTTTTTGTTGTTGTTCTTTGCAATGAACAGGTATACCATGGACATCTTTCCATGTCAGTAAATGCAGAATTCCGTAGTTCTCTCTAATGACTCCATTGCATTCCATCCTGTGGAAGTACCACAATTATCTGGCACTCATATTGAAATAAAATACTTGAATTTTGAAAGACGATTGGTGATGACCGAATTATTTCAGCACAAAAGAAGAAATCACTAGTGTTTGAATTCTGAGCATCCTGGGAAAATGAAAGAGATGACTTTTTTTTTTGTGCAGGAAGAACTCTTTCTCAGAACATGTTAAATCAGGACCATTTGGCAATCAGATATCAGTCCCCTTGCCCATATGATGCTAGCCTGAAGGTAACTTTCACCTTTATAATTTGGTTTGGAAGTTATTCTTGAGAGTATTGTGCTTGGTAATAAGCTAAGTACTCCCAGATGGGTGCTTGAATCTTGATTACTGCTTCCTGGTTCCAATAACCAACATCAAATCTGAAGCCAAGCATATTAGGAAGCTTTTCAATTCATTATATATTAACTTATAAAAAGTTTTAAAAATTAACATAGAAATGATGATTTTAAAAATGAATTACTAGTTTTTGCCTAACAAGTTGGCAGAGATTTGAAAAGCACTAAAAAGTGGTGTTGACAGTGTGAGGGAACTGACACTTTCTGGTTGATGTTTTAACTTCACAAAGTTTAGAGATGTGCACATACTATGAATAATCTATTCCAATTCTAGGAATTTAGCCTCATAAAATATAATTTTTTTCAACATTTTTCATTTCCAACATTTTCCAATAAATTTGAAACATATGGAAAAGTTGAAAGAAGTTTGCAGTGAATATCTATATGCTTACCACCTAAAGTCTACCATTAACATTTTACTGTGCTTGCTTTATTATATGTTGATCTCTCTATCAGTACATCTTATTTTTTTGATGCAATAATTTTAATCAAAGTAAATTACACACAAATACTCAAAATATTTGAGTACACAAAGATTTACCTGCAAGTATATTCATCTCACCTTTATTTATAATAGGAAAAATGAAAACAATAGAAATATACAATAATAATGGATTGGTTAATTATGGCACATCCCTAGGTGGATGCAGTCATTAAAAGTGATATTCTAGGTGACTTTTTAGTTACACAGGTTAAATGTTCATGTTGGCCGGGCACAGTGGCTCAACGCCTGTAATCCCAGTGCTTTGAGAGGCTGAGGCAGGTGGATCACCTGAGCTTAGGAGTTTAAGACCAATCTGGGCAACATGGTGAAATCCCATCTCTACTAAAAATACAGAAAGGTAGTCAGGCATGGTAGCATGTACCTGTGGTCCCAGCTACTCAGGAGGCTGAGACAGGAGAATTATTTGAGCCTGGGAGGTGGAGGTTGCAGTGAGCTGAGATTGTGCCATTGAACTCCAGCCTGGTGACAGAGTGAGACTTTGTCTTGAAAAAAAGAAAAAAAAAAAAAAACAAAAGTTCATGTTCAGTGAAAAAATGGTAGATTATGTGATGTAAACAATAGAATCCAAGTACGATTAACATTCTTCAAACTATCAGTTGACTATTACAATTTTAAATTATGATTCTTTTTAAAATTTATCTCTTCAAAGAGTGAAACCCGTAACTCTTTTCTCTCACTCACTTGAAATCCCTAGAGTTGCTTTTGCTTGGTCCAGTGATTTCATTTGGAGTCACTGTCCGTCTTTGTAAGCTTCCATTATTGCCATAGCTCTGGTAGGCATCCCTCTCTCGTTTTTTCTCCTAGATAAGAGCAGAAGATTTTAAAGTTTAGAACAAGACAACCCAGTACCCCATCTTTGTGTATGTACCAGCTTCGCCCTCCTGCACAGCAGAAACAGTGATTGAAAGATCACATATACATATATAAACATGTAATATTCACATAAGGCCTAGAAATAATTTCCCCCCTTCCAATCAGGTCAGATTTTCTTAGAAATTTTTTTTCTTTTTAGTTACATTTATTCTTGTTCTTTCTCTTCAGGAATTTGCCTTTAAAGTGTATGTCCTTTATTTCTCCTTCTTAATACTCCTCAGACTCATGCTTATTGTTTTAAAAGCCAGATTGGTTCCTTAGACTGTAAACTCCATGGAAGTAAGCCGACTCAGTGAGTATGTATTATTTGACTAAACCTTCAGGTTTAATTACCCATAGAACTAGGTCACTTAACAAATCAGATACCTCTGTATTTTGATATAAACTGGATTATCAAGTGAGTTACTTAGAATCGATTAAATTATATATATATTATACATAATACATAGATACTACATATATATCTATTATATATACAATATATACACACACACACACATATACACACACAGCGATACTTTTTGTATATATGTGTGTGTACAAAAAGTACATGTGTGTATATATGTGTGTGTATATATACACACACATACATATACTTTTTGTATACATATATACACATATATATGTATATACAGATATGTATATACACACACATATATACTTTTTGTATACACATATATACACACACGTACATACATATATATACACACACACACCATACTTTTTGTAATATACTATACTACATATATTGTATATATAATACACACATACACACAAATATATAACCCTAAAATAACCCTAGGGATTTCCAGAGAGTGAGAGAAAAAAGTTATGGGTTTAACTCTTTGAAGAGATAAATTTTAAAAAGAATCATAATTTAAAATTATAATAGTCAATGGATAGTTTGAAGAATGTTAAGCATACTTGGATTCTATTGTTTATACCACATAATCAACATACATACACATATATATGTGTATATGTATATATATGTGTACACACATATATATACATATTTGTGGAGATGTGGGTTTTGCTCTGTTGCCCAGGCTTGTCTCAAAGTCCTGGCTTCAAGTGATCCTTACTCCTCAGCTTCCCATAGTGCTGAGATTACAGTCATGAGCCACTGTGCCCAGTCTGAATTCTAAAAGAGTTTAGTTTCTACTAGAATAACATTTTTTTTCCAACAATCAGTTTACATAGAAAAATCAACAATGTTTAAAAAGAGAGGTTTGCAGGGAGTTTTTAGTAGTTTGTGTTTCTGAGTTGTCACGGGAATTGAATCAGATAATAAACCCTTCATCCTCCAGTCAACTCCAGTGTTTTATTGTTAATTATTTGGCAACTCATAGTAAATTTAGTCTGCTTAATTTACACAGATTATAACAACAGCACAAGTAGAAGAAAGAGTGGTAGACTTGGAGATAGAAATTGTTTTGTAGTTCTCTTAGCCACTTACTAGTAAGGTAACCTTGAATAAACTTCAGTTTTCTCATTCAAATTGTGGGCCCTTCTTGTTTTGGTTGGTTGGAAGAAGCATGCAGTGCTATTACTAATGCTAATAATGTCACACATACAATTATCTCTTTATGGTTATCTCATAATTATGCAAGAAGACGCAGGATGTGAATGGAGAAACATGAAGGAACAGGAAGAGAGCAGAGACTGTAACACATCCTTTACATGTTGGGAATAATGAGTAGCCTCCAAGTTGGAAACTAACCCTTATTCAGCCACCACCACCAGTTAATGGAGAGAGTGGAATAGAGACAATTGAGAGTGACTTTCACTAAAAAACAGTGGTAGACTAATTAGAGCATTTAAAACATTTCATTTGAACTACTATATAATGCCTCACTTTTCTAGATCGACATTGGACAGAAATGTATTTTCCTCTTAAGTTCTCTCTTTCTTCAACATAGATTTGTTTATAACTTTTATTTAGTCAGTAGTATGATTAGAGGTATGGTGATTTGAATTTTTTTAGTTTTCCATTTAAAAATACCTCAGATGGCTAGGTATGGTGGCTCACACCTGTGGTCCCAGTGCTTCTTTTGGTCAAAAGGGGAGGATCGCTTGAGTCCAGGAGTTTGAGATCAGCCTGCACAATAAAGTGAGACCCCATCTCTACAAAACTAGAAAAATTAGGTGAGTATGGTAGCATGCACCTGTAATCCTAGCTACTCTGGAGGCTGGGACAGACTTATTGCGTAAGCCTGGGCATTTGAGGTTACAATGAGCTATGATCACACTACTGCACTCTATCTAGTATGGGCAACAGAACAGGACTCTGTCTCAAAAAAACAAAATCCAAAAAAACCCCCAAATATCTCAGAATGAATGTTTTATCTTAATAGCACATTTGTGATATCAGTAGAAAATACTGTGACAATTTAAATGGGATATAATTAGATAAGGAACAGTCATCTGCTAACATTTTTTTTGTTTTGAGACAGAATCTTGCTCTGTTGTCCAGGCTGGAGTGCAATGGCACGATCTTGGCTCACTGCAACCTCTGCCTCCTGGGTTCAAGTGATTCTCTCTCCTCAGCCTCCTGAGTAGCTGGGATTACAGGCACCCATCATCATGCCCAGCTAATTTTTGTATTTTTGTAGACACTGGGTTTCTCCATGTAGGCTAGGCTGGTCTTGAACTCCTGATCTGAGGTGATCTGCCCGCCTCAGCCTCCCAAAGTGCTGGGATTACAGGCCTGAGCCACCATGCCTGACCAAACTGCTAACATTTAAAAAACTGAGGCCTAGAGGAGGGTAGAAGTTCAGAGGAGGGAGAGGATCAGGAAAAATAACTAATGGGTACCAGGCTTAATACCTGGGTGATGAAATAATCTGTACAACAGACTCCCATGACACAAGTTTACCTATGTAACAAACCTGCACATGTACCCCTGAACTGAAAAGTTTTAAAAAAATTGGATATTTAAGCAAATTTCATGAAAAAGATTGATTGTGCTCAGGATAGACAGAAGAACTCAAGGGATAATCCTAATTTGTACAAATTATCAAATTTAGTTGTAAGTGAATTTACAGACTAGACTGTCTATCATGAAAAATTATTGGTAATTTTGTGATAATAAGTTTCATAATCTTGCAAGCAATTGTATAAAACAACATTATTTTTCATTTCAACCATCACTAATCAATAGATACTTCAACTCTGCACTGAAGAGTGATAAACTCTTATTTAACTATTGTCCTTGGGATTCTGAAACAGGGTTTAGGTAAAATACGTCCTCTCTTGATCATAAATATATAATGATCAAAAGTCTAAAATTTTTGTTTACATTTTTCTTTTAAATTAGTTGTATTTGTAGATAGTTGAACAACCATACACAAGAAATGTAGATATGTAATGGATATCAAGCTTGAGGGAAGGGTTTTTGTGGAGTTAGCACTATTTGTTTAGTTCTCAATATTTTTATTGGATGAACTATTAGATCAACACTTTTTACCAATGACTTTAACAGATTCTCTTTCCACACACATTTATGACAGCATTAATGCCTTCATGTATTAACATTTTAATTCCCCTAAAATAATACTTATCATGGTCAATTATTGATTCTCTATTATATGTCAGTTTACCTTACTAGTGGCTTTATTGTCTTATTTAATCTTCACAAAACTCTTATGGCAATAGATATTAATATTAATATAGCAAATATATGCATAAGATTAGTGAAGGTGGATAAACACACAGTAAATAATAACAATATTATAAAAAAGACAGCAGTCTAAGTTTATGGAGGACTGTGTGTACTGAGCTAAGTGATTTGCATTTATGAATTCATTTCAACTGATGATATGGATATCTTTATTATCTTCACTTTATATATGAGGAAACTGAGACATGACACAAGGATTAAGCCTGCCTAGGGACAATAGCTAGGAAGTGACTACATTTGACTCCAGAGCTCATGCTCTTAGCCATTTTAAGTCTGTTAACTTTAGTGAGCGTCAGAATCACCTGGAAGGCTTGTTAAAAACAAGTTGCTGGGCCCTACCTTCAGGGTTTTTTTGTTTTTGTTTTTTTTGTTTGTTTTTTGAGATGCAGTCTCTGTCACCCGGGCTGGCACTGCGTCCTCTGCCTCCCAAGTTCAAGGGATTCTCCTGCCTCAGCCTCCCAAGTAGCTGAGATTACAGGCGCATGCCACCACCAGCTAATTTTTTTGTATTTTTAGTAGAGATGGGGTTTTACCATGTTGGCCAGGCTGGTCTTGAACTCCTGACCTCAGGTGATTCAACTTCAAAGTGCTGGGATTACAAGCATGAGCTACCGTGCCTGGCCCAGGTTTTGATTGAGTAGGTCTAGAGTGGGTCTGAGAATGACTATACTACTTAATAATAGAATGCTTGGCATAAATGAAATGCTGCATAGCTGAAGATTAATTAATATGATGTGGGCCAGAGTCAGTATTGCAATAGAAGCAGAGCCTGAAATGGAGATTCTTGTTGAAGTGATTTATGAGGGATGTGTTCTTGAGTGAAAGGGAGTGGAGGAAGCAGGACAGAGCAAGGTGTAAAAGGTAGGAAAAATGTGGTCTTATCTAGAAGCTAACTTTAGTCTGATCCCCTAGGAAGCCCCAGAGCACAAACCTTATACCACAGAATTGGTCTCACTTTGTGTCGCTGGAGCCAGTCTTTTGTACTGTGTGACAGTCATTGGCTTAACAGTCAGTCAGTAGCTGAAGTGCAGGTAAACATAGCTTCCCAAGACAGGTGGCTTCAGTTTTACTGAGTACTCTCTAGAGAAGTGTGCTGCTATGAGTTATATGACCATTGCAGCAGCTGGGTTAGGATAGGTGCACCAGCCTTAAGGGGGATCTGGGCATGGTAACAATAGTATAACTATCAAAGAGTAATCTGAAACCCACAAAATGGAATCTATGGGAAAATATATGTGTAAGGTCTGCCTTTAGATGAAAAGAGGAGGCCTGACTTGACAGCAATTGTTTGAGAAAGAGCTAGTGATTTTAGTTGACCACAAGCTCAAGAAAGTAAAAAAGAATACCGTGGATACTAGAAAACTAGGAACTTAAGCTACATTAATCAAAGCATAAGTGAAGCTCAGATATGGTCTGGGAACCCCTTGAGACCTCAGAGACCCTTTCAGGAGGTCCACAAGATCAAAACTATTTTTATAATGATATTAAGATGTTGTGTGTATTTTTTTTTAATATTTTTTTGAGACAGTGTCTCACTATTGGCCAGGCTGGAGTACAGTGGCAAGATCTCCATTCACTGCAGCTTTGACTTCCCCTGGCTCAGGTGCTTCTCCCTCTTCAGCCTCCTGACTAGCTGGAATTACAGGTGCACACCACCATACCCGACTAATTTTTTTAAATTAAGTAAACATGGGTCAAAATATAGCACTTGATTTTTTTTTTTTAGAAAACTTTTATTGTCAGTTGGTGGGTTCCATGTACAGGTTTATTACTTAGGTAAACTCATATCATGGGGGTTTGTTGTACTGATGATTTCATCACCCAGGTACTAAGCCTAGAACTCAATCGTTATCTTTTCTGTTCCTCTCCCTTCTAACATCCTTCACCCTCAAGGAGACCCCAGTGTCTGATGTTGCCTTCTTTGTGTTCATGAGTTCTCATCATTTAGCTCCCATTTATAAGTGAGAACATGTGTTATTTGGTTTTCTGTTTCTGGGAAGGTTTTCTTTTGCTAAGGATAATGGCCTCCAGCTCCATCCATGTTCCCACAAAAAGACATGATCTTGTTCTTTTTTTCTGGCTGCTTAATTTTTGTATTTTTTGTAGAGACAGAGTTTTGCTATATTGCCCAGGATGATCTCAAACTCTTGAGCTCTCCCTGTCTCTGCCTCTCAGCCCATTATTTGTATTTTTTACTCTCATTTTCCTCTAGCTTTCCAGAGGCTACCTGACGTGTAATACTGCAACAGATTGAATGCAGAAGCAGATACAAGAATCCAGCTGTATTTTATTAAACCAGACATTTAAAAAATTTGCAAAAAATGTAAACAATGTCACTTTTCTTAGTAATGTATTTTATTTTGGAAACTGTATTTTTCAGAGAAACATGTTGTTATGTTAACAATTATTAAGTGTATTATTTTATATTATTATTTTAATAATTATAATTATTATTTTAAACTTTTAATTTCTAATACCATGACTATTAATAGCTCTAACTCTCTTAATTCATCTTATTGGGATTCTCAATGAATTTTAAAAGTGTAAAGGGGTCCTGAGACTAAAAATTTGAGAACTACTGATCTAGATTCATATAATATTGTATTATTATATGTGAAGAACAACATTGATGACCATTATAAATAAAAAATTAATATGTAAATAATAGTTTTAAAATGAATAATAAATAGGATTTATTCAGGTAGAGGAGCATACCAACAGCAGGGGATGTGCCTGAATACATATTATTATGAGGATTAGTAAAGAAGAACTTTAATAAGGATTGTCAAAGTAGAACTGAAGAAGAATGGAGGTTAGTTGTCTTCAGATTTCTAGAAGGCTTTTCTGTGGAAGAGAGAGTGGGCTTATGTTGCTTGTTGAGGACAGGACTAGTTTTAGTGTCTGGAAATTTTATTCTAAACAACTCTCCCTTTGTTTAGAGTTCCCTACAGTGAAATTGGTCAACTTGCAAAGCAGTGAACTCCCTTCCCTTTAAGGAGATGTTCAGCCACAGAGTAGATAGCCCTCTCTAGGAGCAGTGGTTACAGACTCAAATGCTCAGATGCTTAAAGCAGCCAGGCAAATGATGAATGAGTGAAACGGGCCAATTGGAAGTAATGGGAGCTGTGACATGTAGAGAGGGCAGGCCTTTTTTCTCCAAAGGGGCAGTAGATATGCAGCTCCAGGTGAATTTTCAAGAAAAGGCAGGGATCTAGATTGTTGTGTGTTGGCTTAATTAAAAAAAAAAATCCTGTACAGGGCACCTAGACTATATCTGTGGGCTGCAGATGGTCATCAGGCCACTGATTTATAATCTCTGGCCTCAAATAATTCACAAAGGATTCCTGCATTGTGTAGAAGACTGAGCTATGGAACCTCTAAATTCTCAAGAATTTAATGATGAATAGTTCTATTTGTATATGTCATATTTCCTGTTTAAAGATGTCTAAAAGGAATGTCTCTGCTAATACTTGTTTATTTTTTTTTAATTTGATGTTGTATAGTGTGGTAAATCAATTTATTTCTCCGTTCTATTCTGAACCAGCAGTCTTGACTGTAGAAAAATAGGTAGATTCTGATGGAATTGGAGGCCGTTATGTTAAGTGAAATAGGCCCAGCACAGAAAGACTGCATGTTCTTACTCATATATGGGAGCTGAAAAAGTGAATCTCATGAAAATTGGGTAAACTGGAGATTACTAGGGGCTGGGAAGGGTGGAGGGGGGATGAAGTGAAGTTGATTAATGGGTACAAATATATGGTTTGATAGAAGAAATAAGACCTGATGTTAGATAGATAGTAGGGTGACTATAGTTTATAGTAATCCATTGTACATTTCGAAATAGCTAGAAGAGAATAATTCAAATGTTTCTAGCATAAAGACAAATGTTTAAGGTAATATATATCCCAAGTACACTGATTTGATCTTTACAAATTATATGGCTGTATTAAATTATCACACATACCCCAAAACTATGTGTATCTATTATACATCAATAAAATTGAAAAAAGAAACATAGTTGGATTCATGATTTTTATGCCTGTAAGATTATTAACAAGAGTATGTACATAATCATAGGATTTAAAAAATGAAAGCAGAATGTAATAGAAAGTGAAGTCATTTGTGAACATCATAATCTCTGCCTTCTTTGGATTTTCTAAATCAAAAGTTAACTTAAAATGATAGTTAAAAGAATGAGATGGTACTTAGAAATCTACTAAATATGTTAGGGTGTCTTTTAGTTCTGACTTTGGGAAACAGTAGTTCTTACAGGTTAGTCATATTAAATAAGACATTTATCGAGAGTAGGTAGTATGATTTTTGCATGTGGCATTTCTGAATTTGTGAGATGAAAGTGAGACCGGCAGTTTTTGAACAAGATATTTTCCTTACCAGTGACCAAAAGAAATACATTGCGTCAATTTAAAATCCTCTAAACATAGGGCTGGGAATGATAGCTTATGCCTTTAATTCCAGCACTTTGGGAGGCCGATAGGGGGGGATCGCTTGAAGCTCGGAGTTCAAGACCAGCTTGGCCAACATGGTGAAACACTGTCTCTATTAAAAAAAATAAAAAAATTAGCCAGGCATGCTCCTGTAATCTGAGTTACTTAGGAGGCTGAGGCAGGAGAATTGCTTGAACCCGGGAGGCAGAGATTGCAGTGATCCTAGATCGCACCGCTGTACTCCAGTGTGGGTGAGAGAGCAAGACACTGTCTCAAAAAAAAAAAAATCTTCTAAATATAAATGAATATTTACAATAGAAGCAAACATAATCAACACTGACTTGGGATATCTTGTTTTATGTGACACTTATTTTCATAATGGGTATTGGTACTACCATATCACTTTATCAGCTTATGATTTGTTTTGTATTTAATTGAAGACTTTTTTTTTTTTTTTTTAAAGACGGGGTTTCATCATGTTGGTCAGGCTGGTCTTGAACTCCCGACCTCAGGTGATTCGCCCGCCTTGGCCTCCAAAGTGCTTGGATTACAGGCGTGAGCCACCACGTCCAGCCCTAATTGAAGACTTTTTTTTTAGGGAAATTGAGATATCATTTAACAGTAGAGAAAAACATGAGTTAACAATTGATTTGCTTTAATGAACATGAGCATATTGTCCTTATTGAAGCCTTATACATTAAATGATAATTTACATAAAATGATAATTTACAAATAGGAGTGGGAACACAAGCCCTATACTTGGATTAGACAATTTTTGGTGCAAATTAGCCATTATTACCCCTTAAAATTTATGTGGATATATTATTGCAAAATAACTGCTAAATTAAAATTTTTTTTTTAAAGATTCTAAATTAACTTACTGGCTAGTGAAGACTAGAGAAACTAGAGTTGAGAAATAAGGTGTAATTTTTTTTTTTCTTAATCGTGTTTAGCACTCATCCACTCAGTAAATGGAAACAGTGTCTATTTAACTTAGATACTGATTTTTAATAATGAGTAGTAAAAATTATTAATGAATGCTCAGAAGTGGGAAATATCTGAAAGCGTTTCCAGTGTAACTAGTGTTCTGGCCAACATTGCTCTGTTTTTTGTTTTTTGTTTTTTTTTTTTGTCTCTAATGTCTTCATTTATGAAATTTTGAATCATTTTTCATAGAATAGAGATAACCTAGATTTTGTCTTTTGAGTCACATAATTCAGCTACCTATACACATTTACTTCAATAGGTCAATAATTTTTATATTATTGAAGTTTGTGTTCTGCTTGAAGTTCGATTACTGTAGTTCCTCTTCCTTTTGCAGAGGTATCAGAAATGGGTACCAAGCATATTTTATTTATTCATTTGCTATCCTCATTACTTTAGAGCCTCAGGTTGCACCTTCAGATTACATTTTTAAAAACGATGAAAATGATAGAGTCATAAAAATAGCGATAATATACTAGTGGAAGAAAAAATTTTTGTCTTAGGGCTTTGTAGTTCACTAACTGTGATTTTCCTTAGAACAGGACAGGTAGAATATTATAGAAAGCAAGGCCCTCAACAAAAAACAACCCATCATAAATTCCCTGAAGCATGAAACTGAGAATCAGTAACAGGAGATGGTCTCAATTGCCAAAGAACATATTCAAAGAGTGATGATCTTCTGAGGTAACCAGGCCTTGAAATACACTCATTTGCCCTAAGGATTTTATTGGGTGGCTTCTAGGATGAGTTCTATTTTGTATGTCCAAAATAGACTCATATGTCAGAATATTATGTTTTTTTATAACAGAATAAATGGTGAGCCACAGTTCTCAGTAAGCATTAACAATTTATCTGTAAAGCAACTGCTATTTTTGGACTGAAGTATAGACATGTTGATAAATGTAAATGATGAATAAGAAGCATGATTACTACTGTATTTGGAAAAACAATTATTAAAGCAATGTTAAAATGCCAGGAAGTCTGTTATATTTAATGTGTGTAGATGCAAATGGAAGCATGTGTAGTAGTCAGTAATTATTTATTGAACAAATCAATCTAATGCTAACAGATAAATGGATTAAAAAAATAATTGTGAATGCAGCAGACCCCAATCTCACTTTTGTGTTTTACTTAAGATATTATGAAAGGGTTCAAAGACAAATTAAAATTTAATTCTGTTTAATTTAAAGTATAAGTATATGCTGTATAGTGGTGTGGTCTCTGAGGGGGGAGAGTATAGAATTTTCTGAAAACCAGTCATGTCAGATTAGGATCTTTAATTCCAGTAAAACTGAGGATTATTGCACTAAATATACTATTTATTATATAAGCTATGTATCTTTAACTAGTATATAACAAAAGTGTTTGTTTACTCATTCTTGGAACCCATCAGAAAGCAACATACAGAGATGTGGCACTGAAACTATTTGAACTATCTAATTAAATTTGTGACTTAGAGGATCTTAATGCAATTTAGTGTTCTGTTATGAAGCCAGGAGTCTTAGATAGAAGCAGGGTCGTGCTTCACATTCTGCTGAATCTTATTTCTACTTTAAGCCCCTGGTACCTGAGTAATAGCACTTTGCAAAATTCAGAGAGTGTGTTAGGTTCAGTGAGAGTCTATAACCTAAATGGCTTCTTAAGGTTACTTCTATCTTTGAAATTCTCTGTGCTACATTTTCTGTGGCAAAGCAAAAAGAAAATCTATTTTTTGAAATAAGTTGACTAAATGCAGATAGGTAACGAATTCTCTTTTTATTTATTAGGCTAGTAGAAAAGCCTTTGTAAAGATATGTGCCATAGCCATTGGATTTATATCAGAAAGTTTTCTTTACATATAATTGTTAGGTGTTTTTTTTAAAAAATCAGAAGTAAAATCATTTCTAGCTGTAGCTGTATACTTAAGAGAATGTTGAGCTGATGTTTCTGTACAAAAATCTGACAGGCTTTCACTGTGGAGTTCTTATGTCCAATTATAAAGTTCTAACTTAGGAAGCAGTTGTTTCAGAGGACGGCCATTTAGTGCATTATTTTAGTTGCCCTAATTACATATTCCTCCCATTTCTTTTAATGAATTTGGGATGCTTTTCATAGCAAAGACTTGGAACCAACCCAAATACCCGTCAATGATAGACTGGATAAAGAAAATGTGGCATGTATACACTGTAGAATACTGTGCAGCCATAAAAAAGGATGAGTTCATGTCTTTTGCAGGGACATGGATGAAGCTAAAAACCATCATTCTCAGCAAAGTAACACAGGAACAGAAAACCAAACATCACATGTTCTCACTCATAAGTGGGAGCTGAACAATGAGAACACACGGACATAGGGAGGGGAACATCACACACTGGGGCCTGTCGAGGGGTTTGGGAGGTAGAGGAGGGATAGCATTAGGAGAAATGCCTAATGTAGATGACGTGTTGATGGGTGCAGCAAACCACCATGGTATGTGTATACCTATGTAACCTGCATGTTCTGCACATGTATCCCAGAACTTAAAATATTAAAAAAAAAATTCTGATCTGGAAAAAAAAGACAATAGATTTTTGGGAGTTTCAAACTTTGTGTGGCTCTTTTTTCATGAAGAATTTCTGAATAAGATATCTTGACTTCATAATATAATCGAATCTAAAATAAATGAAAGTGAAGCCACTACTTAGAACTCTTTTCTGCCCCTTTGATATTGTTTTTGAAGCCAGTCGAAACTCCATATGTGGAGAGAGATGTGTTACTTAGAACATATTACAATAAGATTTGATCTCACAAAAGATTAAGTAGAATCTAAAATTTGAGTTTTTAAAATTATTTTATTAAGTATATTTACAATTATTTTTATTCCTTAAAAAGATTAATTTAAAAATATTTTATGGAATGAAAGGCATACCCATTAGCATAATTTTCTATGCAGGGCTCAAAAACAATCTTCTCGTATATCCTAAAGGAATTCATTGTTGAAGTTGCAGTGTAGAATCTCATGGTATAAATGGCAAGCTTCAGATATTAAAATGATTGCTGAATTTTTTTGGTAGCTTGAATGAGATTAACTTCTTGCCAGGATTTTTTTTTTTTTAACTCTCAGGTAAAAACTAACCATTGCATAAAATATTATTTTTACATAAAATCATTGCCCAGAACAATGGCTTATATAGCCCCCGATATTTCATTCACTAATACCTGAAATGCTCACTATGAAAGAGCCTTTATTAAAAATGCAGATGAATTATTTTGGGGAAAGGGAACAAAACATTTTCAAACTAGAATAGTGGTTCTGAACCCTGTGACTGGACTCTAAGCATTGACTTGTTTGATCATTTCCATCACAACTGTGTCCTTAGCATCTAGCACAGTGCCTGGCACCTAAATGCCAGAAACTGATATCACTTGTCTTTTGATTTTTCTGGATTAGAACTATCTAGAATTTCTCTTCTCAATACACTGCAAATTTAACTAAAAATCAGCAATATTAGTGTAAACGTGTTGTCATTATTGTTTATTATCTATTTTGTTAAAGGATACTTATTAAATACAGTGGCCAGGAATATCTTGTTAAAGTTTACTTCTGAATTTATGTGGTTAAGGGCAAATAATAATTTTTACCTTAAAGTAAAAGGAAATAACCAAGGATTGCATTGTTAAAGGTTTTCAAAATGAAAAGCTAAGGGGAAAAAACTCTTTAAGAGGGAGACATCAAAGTGTTTTAACAGTATTGTTTTTGATTGCATAAATGTGATATGGAAACTTCAATAATGCACTTCCATATGGTGCTTGCAAATTTGCTGTTTTAGATTGTTTGCTCTTAGCAAATTGTAATCTTAACGTATTTGTGATAAGCATTGAGAGAAGCTACATGTAGTTCTAGCTAATCTCAAATGAGCCTTAGGATAGAGATTACATGTTTGTCTTAGCTATGGTTCAGAATGTATATGTATAGAAAAGAGCAGGAAGGCTGTCAAGTTGGCAATGGCACCTAAAGACTGTCCGGATGGATGCCTGAGAAAATGCCTGTTTTGGTCAGTGAATCAGAGGGTACAACAGGCTGACAGACTAAATCTCATCTCTATGCTCCAGTTTCTCAACTCTAGCTTATTTTGAAGGAAAAGAAAAGTAGTAATCTGGAAGGGACAAGGTATTTTTAGATAAGATTATTAAAATGACTATTGAGTATTCTGAAGTAACATTATTAAATGTCCTCTTTCCAATAATTATTTGTGAAGCATTTCACCCTCAGTTTTCCTTTAAGTTTTTTAGATATGAAAAAGAAGGGGAAAATATCAATATAACAATTATCTCAAACTCTGAAATTCTTCTCTCTGTTCATAGCCTCCTTATTTTCAATTGTGTTTATGCTTCTCTCTGAACATGCTTTGTATATTCTTTTTGTCTCAAGGCCTTCAATGACATCAGTTCTCTTTTATTTCTTTTGCCTTCTTACTTAGTCTTGACCTTGGCTACTTCAGCAATGCCCACAACAGGACCTAGGTTCCATGGTGCTTGGCCCTGTGCTTTGTTATACCTATATTGCCATTTCCCAATCCTCTTCTACAATCCCCTCTGTCTTTCTTTCACTCCCAAGTTTTGTTAATAAGTCATCTATAGTACCTGGACTTTTTTGTCACTTGTTCCAACTTCAGCTCTTTTTCTTTTGACTTCTACCAAAATCAAGCTATGGAAATTGCTTCCAAGTTACTAGTTTCCTTGCAGTCAATCACATCTAATGCCTTCACCTTTCCTGACCACGTTGTAACATTTGACACTACTGACTAAGCCCCTTCTTCTTGAAATTGTCTCGTTTTTGTCTCTGTGACACTGGTGACAAGGAATATATTTTTTATTTCCCCTTTCTAACAGGTCATTATAACTATTGTTCTATGACAGTAGTTCCAGCATCTCCCCTAAGTCCGTATCCCAGGGGAGGGTTGGAGGTCAACCTATGTAAACCAAGATGAATCCAGAGAGGAGGCATGGGGCTGAAAATGAGAAAGTAAGTCAAGAGGCATGAATATAGATCATAGGGGCTATTGGGAAATTACTTCCAATAAAGCAGAAGTGCCCCTAGCTTTCCATTTTGACAGCAGGCATCTTGATAAGTCAGACTGACTTAAAAACACATGGTTGGAATCTGGCAACAAGAAACTTGAAGCCTGAGGATGGATTCCGTCTGTCCCTGTGTCTACCTTATGAATTTATCAACCAATCCTGGCTTCTGTAATCACTGGGTGTTTCTGAGGTGGGATGCCAACTTCCAAAAATCTTTCTCCAAATCATACTCCTTCCATCATGCAGGGAGTTGGAATTAACCTTAGTGCCAGAGGAGTCTAGTACGTTTTCCTCCATGTATTATATCTTGGGTCCTTGGGGATAGCTGAGAGAGGTGCACATGGTGGTAAGTATAGAGGGTGGTGGAAAGCGAGAAGGGCTCTGTGCTAAAGAAAGTAATTGTGAGTAGAACATGAAGAGTGTTGAGTTGTGACTTAAATTGGGCTGAAATGTAGTCAGCGTTTTTAGCAGTTTGTCTGAATCTCCCCTCCAGAGGGATATTAGGCTGGCTGTGGTAGGGTATTAGCCAGGTTGCTGGTGTGCTGTTAGCTTCCTGAATCTGGGATTCCTATTCAAATTAGCAGGGAGTACTCAAAGTCAGAGAGATAGACCAAGTCAGAATCCATTAAGGAAAGCTGAGATTTAAACACCAGGAAGTGTCCGAAGAATTGGAGGGAGTGATGGTGTCAAGGGTTTGAAGTTAGGCAGAGGTGAGACTGCATTGAGGTTAGGTGGGGATAAAGTGAGGAGGATCCTGAGTGACTGCCTTCACTAATTTCAAGAATCCTGGAACTTCTTTGCAGTTGATGTATGGATGGTGTCAATAGGTTTGAGGGGTTAGGCAAAGCTAAGAGGTAGTATGAACTTGTCGGTGGAAGAACCAAATGAAATCTATAATTTGCATGCTTTCTTCTGGCCCTGGTCCTTGGCCATGTATTCTTTGTGTTAGTCTCTTGCTTGCTAGAGGTTATCTCTTGAGTCTTCCTGGATGTGATACAGCTGTTGCAGGGATTGGTTGGTAGCAGTGGGTGACAGCTCTACCCAGAGGTTCTGGGAGGCAGCTGAGTGGAAGCTATATTATCTAGGGTTATATTTCCCCTAATCAGCTGTTCGTTCCTTAAATGTAAGATCCATAGCTTATTTATCTTTGCAGCACTTTCCCAGGGGATAATTTTGAATAAATGACATACTGGAAGGTATATTACGAAGAACAATGAAATTTTACTCTGTAGAAAAGCTTTTTGTGAAAATAACCAATGTGACATTATTGCTCTACAATGGGCAGTTTATGAAATAATGAAGAAAAAATTGTGAATATACTTATATGCATCTGCTCCAAGATCTATTAAAATGAAATTTTAATTGTCATTTATCCCAAAAGACCAAAAATGTCTTATTGGACACAAGATCTTTTTAAATAAAAGTTGATCCACCTTCCACACTGGAACTTCTACATGTAAGATGATTAGTAGTTTAGTGTTCTTTTTAAAAATAATAAACAAACGACTGTTTCAGGAAACCTGTGTTAGACTGAATCAGGTGGAACTGATTTAATGTTATGGATAATTACATAATTAGTGCTGTAAAAAATAAACCATACTATCTACTTGATGGACTGGAGCTGCTGTGAAGGAGGTGTGTAATTATATAATCAGCTTCCTCCTCCTGTGCTGATTCTAGGTAATACTTTTTCTGCCTTGTCTGAGAAGGGGTCCCCTGTCTTGTGTTTCCAGATGTTATTTCAGTGAAGAGAGCTGAGCATTGAGTAGTTCCCAATTCATGAGCTAGGTCTATGTGAGGGCATCCTCTGAACCCAATGACTTTCAAACTTTTTCTAAATATAAACCCACAATAAATAATCCATTTTACATAAAGACCCAGAACATACATGCATACCTGAAACCAAGGTTCATGAAATAAGTTTTATTCTTTCTTATATACTCTACTTAGTCAATCTATTCTGCCCTGTTTCGTTTTTTAAAAATGCTAGTCAAGGCCTAGCAATTGATTTCAGAACTTATTAGTGGCTCATGAGTCACATTTGGAAAATACAACCTTTGACCCTTAGTGGTTGCTAACATCAGCGGAAGGGATTTGGAAGGTAACATATGGGTCTGCCAGGGGCTTTGTGTAGCAGGTGGTGTGGCATGGTTGAAAGAACAAGGGCTTTAAAGTTAGGCAAATTTGGTTTTACATCCCTACTTTCCTTCCTTCTGTGTGACTTCGAAAATGTTACTGAACCTCTTAAAGGCACAAATCTCTCATCTGGAAAACAGGATCCCAAAGACAGGAGTTGGGAGGTTGGGAATTGGGAGCCGTATGTAAGTGTGTGTGTGTGTGTGTGTGTGTGTGTGTGTGTGTGGATGTGCATATTAAGTATCGTGAAATTAAACACTTGGCTAATGCTGTGAAAGTAAAACATATATGTGGTAGGTGCTTCATTAAGTTTAGTTTCCTCCCCACATCTTTCTCAACCAGACACCTCAATTGGAGAAGAATGTCATTACAATCCCTACCTCGCAGGGTGGCTATGAGGATCAAATAAGATGATGGGAGCCAAGGGTTTACAAATGTTCACTTTTATTAGTGTGACTTTAAGGCAGCTTTACTGTTTCAGAATAAATCTGTGTGTGAATAGAATGGTGAATCCTACAAATGGTAAGCAACAAAATTAGAAGACAAAACTGGTTTTGAAATTCTGTATCATAACTGTTAGTAGCAGTTATTTGGAGATACAGTGGTACTGTGTGTTGATATTGAAATGCTGCTCCCAAAACTGTCGAAGGGTAATTTATAGTGTTTATATTGCCTATTATAAATCAAAATATACATTTGAAGTTCCATATTACATTCTATATAGAATTTTTAAAACTTTAAAGTTATTCCACAAAAGACTTTGCTTCATCAAGACCTGGAAAATGAACATGAAGACAACTAATTACCCTTTTGTATAATATTTATGTCAATTTTTCTTTACCTGAAGTAGAATACAGTATAATAATTTAATCGTGAGACTTAGAAAAATGTAACCCCCATCTCACAGTGTGAAAGTTTGGGATGATGGGGGAGCTTTCTATTGTGCATTTTTATATTTTTATAAAACCCCTCTTTTTAAAAACATGTTATAGTTTTTACTACTTCTGAAACAGTTCATGATCTTGAAATGCTAGTTCCTTTCTACTTTTAATTTTGGACTTTTTTGCCTGAAAGGACATTTTTTGGTTTTGTTACTATCTGTGCTCCTCTCTTTCACTGATCTTTTCTCTGGGATTCTACTGAGATTGTGATTATTTAGTGGTAACCTGGGCTTTGTTGCTTGTGTGGAAGGGACATAAATCAGCCAGGGCAGGTATGAGGCAATGACAGCTACAAAGCATCTTTTCCATATCTCTTATTCTCCACAGTATCTAATCTCTGGTTGTTCCAAAATGATTAATTCTCACTGTAAGCATATGTTAATTGATTACACTTAATTTTTATGCCATTTCTAAGTTTCCAGTCCCTTAAATCCAGTTAGGAAGTCACCTAACACTTTATGTGAAGTTTAAATCACACTTAGAGATAATCAGGAGAAAGGACCTGGCTCCTTTAAGACAGAAACACCTTTTTTTCTCTGCCAGAAAGCTCATTGTAAAATTGAAGGACTTAACCAAAAAGGGATTCAATGTAAATTGAATATTGATGGAGAAGGGAGGTTAATTGGCCTTAGTTACTTGGTTGCTAAGGAAGCATTAACCTGATTGGGAGGAAAAACTCTCCTGGGTGTTGCGCAGCGTCTTGTGGACCTAAGATGCTTTGTTTTATCTCTTGCTTTCTGTTTCTGAGCTGGAAGAGGAAAGAGCAGAAAGCTATCATAGGAATGAAAAGCTGCGTGAAGCAGATGGTTAGGCTCTCTCTTTGCTACAGAAAGAGAGAGCTAAATACTGACTAGCAACAAGCCAGTGCCAGCAAGGACTCTTTGTTTAAGGCAGACAGTTGGAAAATACCATAAGGGCAAGATATAAAGAGCTTGCTGGGAGGACATAGAGAGGTTAGACCAGGTTTTTTTCAGTGCACGAAACATGTAGGCAAGAGAAATGAAAGGCTATTTTGAATATCATCCAATACCTATGTTAAATCATGGGGTTAAAATGTTTCAATGTGGTTAGTTTTATTAAGAAAAAGTTATTTAGCTTGTATTTAGTTGTTTGTGTTTTGCAGGTTTTATACTATATTGTGTATTATGTTTAGCAAATTTAGAATTTGTTAATCTATGCTTATTTTAATAAAGAATGTTAGTTATAAATATCTCATGTTATTGTATAGTTTATCACTCAGTAATGAAAGTAACTTTGGAGTAAATAAATTACATATTTTTATTGCAATATTTTTCAAAGCAAAAATGTCTTTGTAGGCTGGGTGCGCTGGCTCATGCCTGTAATCCCAGCACATTGGCAGGCTGAGGCAGGTGTATCACCTGAGGTCAGGAGTTTGAGACCAGCCTAGCCAACATAGTGAAACCCTGTCTCTACTAAAAATACAAAAATTAGCTGGGTGTGGTGGCATGCACTTGTAATCCTAGCTACTTGGGAGGCTGAGGCAGGAGAATCACTTGAACCTGGGAGGCGGAGATTACAGTGAGCTGAGACCGTGCCACTGGACTCCTGCCTGGATGACAGAGTGAAACTCCATCTCAACAACAACAACAACAACAACAACAACGTCTTTATATATTGTCTATTCGTATATGCTACGCTCTCTGATTATACTTAAGTGGTTTGTAAAGTTAGTATTTCCACACACTGAATGATACTCCATTAACCCTAGGGAGTTAGTGCTTTTATTTATATTTTGCCTGGTTTCATTTTTTTCCTTACTGATTCATTCAACAGTTTTTTTTGAATATCCATTAAGCATCTGGTATCATGCTGAAGGATACAAAGCATAAAACATTCCTAGGAAATAGTGACACATTTCTCAGGAGAGTTTGGAAAATAAAAGTATTTTTACTGGTATTTTCTGATTTGTAATAAGTTTCTTAGGTCTTCTTCATTACGGGTATTGAATATTATTATTTGTACTGAGTCTTATTATTTAAATTTTAAATGGCAATTTTAAATTGTAAAATCTTTCCAACAGTACTATTTGGATTATTTTTGTGGACATATACTTAAAGAGAAGACTAGAATTTCTTGACTCCTCCTAAAACCCTGGAATGTTGTAGAAGAATACAGAAATCCAACTTGGAAACTTTTCTTCCATTTACTTTAGGTTTCGTGGCCATGTAGTTCTTGTGTTGTGAGTGTAGCAGGAGAATCTCAGAGAAAAAGAAAATTGCGGTAATAGTTTTGAGGGCCTCTGTGATTATAGTGATATTCTCAGGAAAGCTAGTTTAACTTGGAATTATTTAAGTGTATCCAGAAGGCTTACTAAAGGTATGGGTGGTTATCTGTGATAAATCTTACACTAGAAAGTCAGGTAATATTATCAAAGTAAAAAAAATTCATAGAGTAGTAGACTAAATTGGACACCCTCAATTACATAGTAATAGAATAGTATGTTAAACATATGAAGATTACTCAGTGGTCCTTTTTCCTTATAAATGCTGACATACAGGTACATTCTGTTTGTTTAAAGAAAACTGTATGCTAAATCTACCTTTTTCAGATTGCCTTAATTCTAATCTTGCTTTACAATCCATTGGTTTAGGCTTTTGGTAGCTTTTGTAATTTGGGTTGTCTTTAGAAGATTTGAGATTTAGTAAATGATAGGTGTCTTCAGGGAGAAGAGAGAACAATAAATATGAGATCCAGCTGGGTGCAGTGGCTCGCACCTGTAATCCCAGCACTTTGGGAGTTCAAAGCAGGCAGATCGCTTCAACTCAGGAGTTCAAGACCCACTTGGGCAACATGGCGAAACCCCGTCTCTATTTTAAAAATACAAAAATTAGCTGGGTATGGTGGCATGCACCTGTGGTCCCAGCTACACAGTAGGCTGAGGTGGGAGGATCACTTGGACCCAGGAGGCAGAGGTTGCAGTGAGCAGTGCAGTGAGATCATACCATCACACTCCAAGCCTGGGTGACAGAGCAAAACCATCTAAAAACAAAAAAAAAAACCCACTGAAAAACAAAAAAAACAAACAAAATATAAGATTTAATGTTTAAAGGTAAATATTTTATATAGATTTTGAGCAGAATCATTAATAAATGAGAGAAACTAGCATTTGTAATAATATTTCGTGTGTTTTTGGATGTCATGTTTATTTTAACTCAGTATTCGTTACTTTATAATGTAAGTGTATTGCTTATTTTTTTGTAGCTGTAAAAGAGACTGTGCTGAGCTCAGATTAAAAAAAAATTTTTTTTCAGAACTCAACTGCTTCTATTAAGATGAAGCTCAGCTAGTAAACTCATTAAGTAAGGACCCTAGGCAGTTCTCCAGTGTCGAGTCTGAAAGCGCAGTAGTGCAGACATCTTTGCATCACCGTCATGAATGACCTTGAAGGAAGCCAGCACTTCATAAAGCAAAATCCTGTCTGTGGCACTTCGTTCTGATTTGATTGATGCTTTAGAAAAAGCTGTAAGAGTTTCTTTTCTTTATAATGTGGGGTATATATTCTTTATACTTCATAGATTTTGCACTTGTCTGGAGTATTTTGTTGGCAGGTTCTTATAGGTTCTGATCTTTCATTGACTGTAGTACAAGTCAGGGATGAAATCACTCTCTTTTGATCAATTATTATTAGGGAGTAAGGTCTTAGTGCATTGGGATCATGGTTTTTAACAATGGAAAAATACTGACTTTCTAACTTAAGTGTAATATGGTCGTTTTTCTTCTATCATAATTTTCCAAGCATCTCAGTTGATGGAAAGTTCTTTAAAACTGAGATTCTATGATTTATATTTTACAGAGGATATACATTCTTGTCTGGCCACTATCCAATGTACTTTCTTAAATTGATAGTTCCCCCTCTTCTTAGTTTTTTCCTTTCATATGCAGTAAAGGCGTTTAATACACATTTTTATATCCAAAGAAGACACCAGAAATCTTAGAAGATAAAATGATTATTTTACCTGTTTGGAGTTACTTGCGCATTTTCTGCATAAGAAGCTATCAGACAAAGGCACAATTATTCCTATGACTACTGTAACACTGCTATAGGAACAGTGGGGAAAACTTCAGCATTTGGCTTTGGAAAATGTGTATGTTGGGTATGGTGGCACGTGCCTATGGTCCCACCTACTCAGGAGGCTGAGGCAGGAGGATTGACGAGTCCAGGAGTTCTGGAAGGTAGTGCACTATGTCAATTGTGTGTCTTTGCTAAGTTTGGCATCTATATGGTGACCTCCTGGGAACGGGGGGCTGCTGAGTTACCTAAGGAGGGAGAAACCAAATTGGAAATGGAGAAGGTCAAAACTCCCATACTGATCAGTAGTGAGGTGGAGCCTGTGAATGGCCACTGCACTGTAGCCTGGGCAACATAGTGAGACCCTTCCTCTAAAAAAGAAACTTTTAATAAACCGAAAAAACAAAGTGTGATGAGCTATATTGGGCCACTGTGGCTAGGCGTTTTGGGATTAACACAGGTGTTGGAGTTAGGTAAAGGTGGAGTGCATATCAATTGCAACCTGGTGAATTGCGGAGGCCATTAAGAGTCCCCTCTCTACCAAGTTGCTGTGACAGCCAGTGAATTCAAACCCCAGTGTCTTACCTTCACTCTTCTGGATCTGAACTCAGTGCTTCTGACCTATGCATGCTAATGGGACTCTGCACTCTGCTTCTTATTTCGCCCTCTTCTGCTTCTATGCACACTTTGTCCAGTCCAAGTCTCCAGTGTATTTCTAACCTCATTCTTATAATTTGATCAGATTCTTTATCTGTCTCCCTTGGTGTCATGATTTGGTTTGATGCTGTTTGGTTATATCTTGGCAAAGCCAATTGTATTAGTCCATTTTCATGCCACTGATAAAGACATACCCAAGACTAGGAAAAAAACGAGGTTTAATGGACTTACAGTTCCACATGGCTGGGGAGGCCTCACAATCATGGAGGAAGGCAAGGGGAACAAGTCATGTCTTACGTGGATGGTAGAAGGCAAAGAGAAAGAGAGAGAGCTTGTTCAGGGAGACTCCTGTTTTTAAAACCGTCGGATCTCGTGAGGCTCATTCACTATCATGAGAACAATTCAGGAAAGACCTGCCTCCATAATTCATTTACTTTCCACTGGGTTCCTCCCATGACACATGGGAATTGTAACAGTTACAATTCAAGATGAGACACAGCAAAACCATATCACCAATCATTCAGTTTTCTTGATAGACTTTAGGTCCTGCCCTCTAAACATCTGTCATAGAAGATTAAAGAGTAAAATCAGACTGGCTTTTTTCCTAGACCACTTGGCAACAATGATTTATAACAATTCATATATTCTGGAGTTCAGTGTGAGAAGGTCATCGAAATATTAGAAGGGTAATTCAGGAATACCTAAATACCTATGTGTGGCCCCCTCCGGATGTACGACCCCCTTCTGTCGTCCTTTCCCAGTTATCTAGTCCCAAGTACCACTCTGAGAGCCGAAGGCCGAGTCCAGGTTTATTAGGGTCTACGGGCAACTTGAGCAGGCGGAAAAAGAGACAAAGGGAGAGCCGCGCCCAGCGGCTGGGGTGGGCGATTTTATAGGGATGGGGAGGCCTACAGTTGAGATGGCGGTGAGTGGTTGGCAAATGATCAAGATGGATGGAGAGGGGAGCTGTGTCGCATGGGGACTGGTTCATCTTTGGCGGACTGGAGCTGTGTTGCATGGAGATTGGCACAGCTTTGGCGGGCTAAGGCTGGGCCATGATTGGTTGCTCAGTGTTACCAGGCAGACTGAGGTCTATAGGCAGTCTCCC